>JACGAQ010000871.1:0-83815 GCA_014119065.1 Orius insidiosus | reverse complement strand
AGAAAAGAAGCAGAAGCAGGCAAAAGCTGAAAGAAAAAGAGAGAAGAAGATAACAGAAACTATGATGAAGGAAATGGGCATTTCGCCAAAACCGAATCTTCGAATTGAATCACATTACCACTTCCCAGACTGCAGCGAAGCTGATTTTCCTCGAGCACCAGTTCCCGAAACAACTTCAGCGAGATCAAGTAGGACGTCAAGCCCAATTCGAGATCGTTCACCAACCTCGGCTGCCATGGCTGCTCTTTCTTTAGAAGAAGAAGGCCCATCTTTTGCACAAGTATGCTTCCTTTTTATTTTTATCATTTTTAATTTTTTTCATAGATGCTTAGAGAAGGAATATGCTAAAAATGATGAAAATGCGTGGCCTTCAGGGCGATGCTAATCAAGCATGGGGAAATTCGACGCAAAACACAGTTTGGGGCCAACCTCGCCGTCGCCAGCCGAGCGTCCGCCTTGAGGAAGAAGACGACGAAAATTGCTTTTCACCGCCTGCAAAACCGTTTAATTTCGCCGAAGCATTTGAGGCAGCCGCCCGTGTCGAAAAAGGTTTATTACCTATCAAAAAGTTTCAAATTTTATTATTTCAATTTTCAGGAAACAAAGACAAAAAGAAAAAAAAAAGCAGAAAAAAATATTCGGGATCGGAATGGAACCATATAAATGTTAAGTAGTCAAAAGCTTCCAGTGTTAGAAAAAAAATTAAAATTGATAGTAAATGTAACTTCTTTTTTTTTCCTTTCTATTTATTTTTGTTCAACACAGTTCCAATTAAGTTTAAAGAAATAAATTATGTTAATTTTCTTTAGGGATTTCGTTTAAAATGGGTGTCAATGAAAATTTTACTGCATTATATTGACTTTGTAATTTTGTTTATTTCAAACAATAATAAACATAACACAAGTTATTTTCTGTTTTTTTATAAATAATTCCCTACGTTTCTCTCAATCAAATCTAAGTTTTTAAAAATGAGATCTAAGATAATCTCAGTTAGAGACCTTGATCACCAACCCACAACATGTTTACCCATTAGAGGTTTTTTAGAAAACGTATTTATTGTTTAGTATCACTTTTACGATATAAATTGATAAAAAGAAAAAAAAATCTATTTAGAAAGTCATTATTTTTTTCGTTATCTATCATTCGTTCCAAATCATTATATAAGAGATAATTTTTAGCCAGTCAAAATAACTTTATGATGTTCTTTTTTTCAATTTTTATATTGAAATATCATGCAGTTGCTGTTGGGATGGCAGTTGAAGTGATAATTGATGAAAAAGAAGTGGGCTCTCAAAATAAAATTCAGGAAGAAGAATTTGAGGAAATAGCGATTGAAGACCATACAGAAAAGATGAGCAAGGTAATGGATATTTTTTATTTATCTATTTATTTATTTTGCCCCCCCCCCCCTAAATAAAAAGCTATTGATATTTTTTAGGTATATATAAGATTGTATGAAAATTTGTTTAAAATTGGATGAAAATTGAGGCTGTGAAGTTTTTCTTGGAAAAAAAAACTGGCGACGAGCTTGAGATTTTTGAAGATACATATTAGGTGTACAATGAAACTCAGCCACCGGGTGAATTTGAATTTTGTAGATTTTAGCCGAGTTTCATTTTGTACACCTAATAAATAAAAATTGTAGGAAATTTAATTCTCTATAATTTGTACTTAATTATTTTTTTCTAGGATGCACCATTTTCGGAAAATAATTTTTTTTAAAATAAATTTATCTTGAAAACAGTGCGCCCTAGAGAAAAAATGAATAGAATAAAAATTAAAGAGAATTGAATTTCCAACTGATTTTATTTAGTGCATTTTTTCAATATCTGTAACGGTTTACGATTTACAAGCCTTTCAAAATTAACCTTCTTAATGGTTATACTTCAATAACCTTCTTACACGGAGAAGGTAAACTTTTGATGGACTTAAACGCCTAAAAGCGCCTCCAAGGAGAAAGTTAAACCGTCTGTCAAGGGTATCTCAACAACATTTTTTCCAAACCGGACGTAAAATCTTTAAGGATATTATTACCGCCCTTAAAAAATAAACCTCTAAAAATAATTTCAAGATATAAATACATAAAATAATAATAATAAATAATTCATAACGAGAGGTGGGGAAAAGTAGAGGGGAGATTTGTGGCGGGAGAAGCACCTCAATTCAATAAATTTATTCCTGTCATTCAACGTCCTGCGATGTCAAAATATGTCCTACGTGAAATAACGATTCTATTGGACAACGTCACAAATTTTTGGACCCAAAAGAGGTAAATAGTTCTTTAAAAAATCTGAGAAAGGATCAATTTTCTGTCACAAAACCTTATTCATTATGGGGTAGAAGTATTTGTTTGTCTTCTAACTTGAAAAGAAGTTACCGTATTACCCCTCAATGTCTAGTTTTGGGGTCTTTCAGGCCCCCCTTCAAGAAAAGTTGAATCTTTAAAATACACCTAGTAGTTCATTTTTTCAAAATTTTAAACATTTTAGGCGTTAAAGCCCATCAAAAGTTGACCTTCTCCGTGTAAGAAGGTTATTGAAGTATAACCATTAAGAAGGTTAATTTTTAAAGGCTTGTAAATCGTAAAACGTTACAGATATTGAAAAAATGCACTAAATAAAATCTTTTGGAAATTCAATTCTCTTTAATTGTTATTTTTATTCATTTTTTCTCTAGGACGCATTGTTTTCAAGATAAATTTATTTAAAAAAAAAAATTATTTTCCGAAAATGGTGCATCCTAGAAAATAATTAAGTACTTTATAGAGAATTAAATTACCTACAATTTTTATTTATTAGGTGTACAAAATGAAACTCAGCTACAGGGGATTTTAGCCGAGTTTCATTTTGTACACCTAATAGTATTCGCTTTTTGCTCATTGTTTATTAATTAATATAAATTAACATTAATGACGTAGGGATAGTAATGTAGGTAACGAAGTTTTGATGAACAATTTTTTTCCTCATCATATTTTCTTTCTCTTTAAGCGGCAAACTTATTTTCTAATTTCCTTCTTTGATAATGTACTCCTTGCTGTCTCATTAATTTTCTCTCGCGATTTCCTAAAATAAAATGAAACAAAAAGCTCAGAGATTTCCGCTGAGTAGACGGAGAACTGACCATTCGACAATCGCTTTAAAATCGTTTTCCCTATTTGAGATGATTGATGATTGCAAAATTCTTTACCTAAAATCGTGAGGGAAAGAGAGCGTTTTCAAGAATGCGTTGTGAAAAAAATTTTTGCTTGCATTTTACGATCTCCACATTTCCTCACGTCTCATATGTCAAATCCGTCTAAAGCTGATCTATTTTCATTAAATCTCCTTCATCAATCTCTTTTTATATTTAGATAAATCATTAAAACATCAGATACATAATAGATTTTTTATTTGTTTATTATTATTATTTATTTATTTATTTATTGATTATTTATGATTTATTTATGATTTTTTATTTATTTATGAATTTAATATTTGTAACAAAAATTTTTTGTCCCCACGTGGAAAAAGAAAAAAACTTCTCATGCTTGACGGGTGAGGGTCATTTTTAATGTTTTTGATGAGATTGAAGACGAAAAATGATGGTTATCCTTGTTTTTTTAATGCTATTTTTCAAAGTTCATTAAGAAAATGACATGTTAACGAGTTGCCTTGAATTTGATTTACAAAAAAGGAATATATTATATTGTTGCCAATAAATATTGATTCCTCAAAAGGAATTTATGGTAATACCCTCGAATGTTTGACCCGGTGCCCTGGTAATAGGGCGGAGGACTTTTTAACTTCCTTAAAGAAGTTATTGTGATACCCTCGACGTCGGGTTTTGGGGAGGGGTCTTCCGGGGTCCGGGGGTCAAATCGAATATTGATCTTTACCGATCTCAACTTTGTTTGTGGTTCCGGCCGGCCGTAGCATTTTTTTCTGGAACACTTTACGGCCACAGTTTTTAACCGATTTTCACCAAATTTTCACAAAATCTTTCTTAGTCGGAGAAGAAGAATGTAACGAGGGCGATTTTTGAATTTCGAAAAAATGGCGGAGTTTGAATTTTCCGGAACACTTTACGGCCACAGTTTTCATCCGATTTTCACAAAATTTCACCAATTATTCCTTATATTTTTTAAGAATTTTAGGTGTAAAAAAAATTGCCACTTTTTAATTATTAATTTTTTTTTAGTAGGGAGAAATTTTATACTTCTACCCATTACGAGAGGCACATCCGTAGGCCAAAGAGCCCATTATTTCTACCTTGGCACTTTTCTTGACACTTGAAAACAATTTTCGAAAAAAAACTTAGAAAATTTTTCGAAAAAAAAAACCCGGAAAATTTTTCGGAAAAAAACTTGGCAAATTTTTTGAAAAAAAAAAATCGGAAAAATTTTGGGAAAAAACAAAACTCGGACCATTTTTCAAAAATAAACTTAGAAAATTTTTCGAAAAAACAAACTTGGAAAATTCTCCTTTATACTTCCCTCCCTTATACATCCCCTTCCGTTATACTTTCGTTCCCTTATACTTCCCCCTCCGTTATACTTCACCCTCTGTTATACTACCCCTCACTTAAACTTCCCCCTCCCATATACTTCCCCTCATTTATACTTCCCCCTCCCATATACTTCCCACTCCGCTATACTTCCCCTCCCATAACTTCCCCTACGTTTTACTTCCCCTCCGTTATACTTCCCCCTCTGTTATACTTCCCCCTCCTATATTGTTCCTTCCCTTTGAGAAAGTTTTCGTTGGAAGCTCTTCAAACTAGTCCTGTTTGTTGGTTTAGAATGAAACATCCGACAGCTGGTCGAGCTGGAAGGGTCCGAATTTTAAGAGCGTTTTAAGAAACGGCAACATTTGGTTGGAAAGTCGAAGAAACGACGAAGGAGCCGAAAACCTCTGGAGAGTCCACGACAAACTTTACGATCTGACCGAATGGATCGACCGACATCCAGGAGGATCCGTCTGGATTAAATCGACCAAAGTAATAATTTTCAAATTTATGTCCATACTTTTAATATATTTCAGGGTACGGATATAACCGAGGCCTTTGAGTCGCATCATTTGACCACCTCTGCATACAGCATACTCACCAAATATTACGTCAGAGATGCATCCACACCAAGAAACTCTCCTTTCACGTTCAAACCTGACGGATTCTACAACAAACTTAAAGAAAAAGTTAAAAAAGAACTTTCCAAAGTACCTACTGGACCTACCGTACAGTTTCGTATTTATTATTTTTGCTTTTAACTATAATTATTGCTTGAAAACACAGATCGTTAATCATGATGGACTCGTTGGCCTTCAGTGCTATCTTCTTGAGCGTTTTAGCGGCGGCGAACCAAAGCTTTATTTTGGCCATTTTGGCAGCTTTGTTTCTCACAGCGAATACAGTCTGCGCACATAATTTTTTCCACCAAAAAGACTCATGGAGAATGTTTTACTTCACTCTTTCGGGACTCTCTGTTAGGTACTTTTACTTGTCATTTTTTATAGTAAGCATTTAGCGAGTATGAATAATTGAGGCGCTCCGGGTACGAAGGACGAACTCAACATCAAAATTTAATTCTCTATAAATTTGTACCTAATTATTTTTTTCTAGGATGTACCATTTTCGGAAAATAATTTTTTTTAAAAATAAATTTATCTTGAAAACAGTGCGTCCTAGAGAAAAAATGAATAGAATAAAAATTAAAGAGAATTGAATTTCCAACAGATTTTATTTAGTGCATTTGTTCAATATCTGTAACGGTTTACGATTTACAAGCCTTCAAAAATTAACCTTCTTAATGGTTATACTTCAATAACCTTCTTACATGGAGAAGGTCAACTTTTGATGGACTTTAACGCCTACAATGTTCAAAATTTTAAAAAAATGAACTACCAGGTGTACAAAATGAAACTCGGCTAAAATCTACAAAATTCAAATTTACCCTGTGGCTGAGTTTCATTTTGTACACCTAATAGTTCATGACCTTGTCTGTAATGCCGACCGTCCGTACCACCCCCTCCAAATACGTCGTGATGGTCACAATTTTCATCCGATTTCCACCTTTTAACAGAATTCTTCTCTCTTAGCTATTGAAAAAGTCTAGACCTTTTTTTTTCGCCGAAGACCTGTCTGACTAAACTTTTTTTTTAGGGATTGGCGCATTTCCCACGCGATGTCGCATCATTTATTTCCAAATACGAAACATGATCTAGAAATAATGATGTTCGAACCATTTTTGATGTGGCTTCCGAAGCCAAATAAGACGTTCATCAACCGGTTCGTCTCCTGGATTTATTCTCCGATTGTTTACGTCTTCATTTTCCACGCCCAGTTAATTCCAAGGTACGTTTTTCCCCATCCTTATTATAATTAAAAATTCAGTTTTTTTCTGTGAATCGGTTTTTCCTCTGTCGAAAAAATTTCCGGCTCTTCGAAGCGTGTAATTGCCTTCATTAAAATAATGTCCCATTCGTCACTGTTGCATATTAAACTTCTTGTATTGAATTTAAAAAAAAAAAAAAAAAAAAAAGCTTTATGACGTAATTTGCATCGATTAATGCAGTCAAATCGCTTGATTCCGGATCGATTTCGAAAGGTCTTCGTGGTTACCAAAACCGCGACCACGAAAAATTAAAATTATAGAAAGGCTAGTAAATTTAATGAACTTCCTCAATACTGCTGTAGCCTTAAGATTAAGTTATTCAGGGCCATGTACACTCCGACCCCTAGTGGGTCTACTGTGCGCCCTTGTATACAGATCAGAGCTCCCCGTCAAGCCCCAGGCTCTTGATTAAGCCTCCAGAGGCTGGACAGGGGTCTCTTGTGTAGTTCGATGGACTGGGTTTTTCTTCCCCTATGTCCATAAACCTCAGCCGTGCCAGACCTTCGCAATAACAGAGGACGTGCTCCGCCGTCTCCCTCTCCTCCAAACAGAAGCGGCAGGTAGTGTCCTCTGTCACTCCCAACCTTTGAAGGTGTTTACGGAGTTTGCAGTGACCAGTCAGCAGACCCACCATAATTCGGACTTTGGTTCTGCCCTGCCTGGTCTGCTGTGAATCCATGCCTCGGTCCATTGATGAACATCTTGGTATGCCTTTGACCTCTAGCTCATTGCCATCTCGTCAAAGTAGCAGAGAGGGTTTGCCTTTTAAGCTCTTCCCTCTTCACACTCCTAGAAATGAGGTTTTTTCCGGGGCAGATAGCGCTTTTAGTGCGGCCTGGCTATTGGAGCAGATTGCTATTTTCTTGTTTGTTAGTTCCAATGCTGCCGCCTTAAAACAAACTTAATGAATCGATTTACGGCCAAAATTTCCCTTTGTAAACCGTTCTTTCATCAATTTTTATTCTTTATTTCTAGAATTTTGTTTAGCCCCGACGGAATAAGTGAATTGGTCGTTCTAATTATACCCACGTCAATGGTAGTAATTGGAGGAGTGACCCTTCTTAATGCTTTTCTATGGTGGAATATCGTTTTGTTGATGAGCAGCTTTTTTTTCGGAATTGTCGGACTCAACGCAGCTCACCATCATCCCGAACTGTTCCACGACGGTGATGAAGCCAGGTACATTCGTTTCTTCTGATTATTTAAATTAAACTCTTGATTACAGAGAAGTCGATTTGGACTGGGGCCTTCATCAGCTCGACACAGTCCGAGACAGGGTCGAAATAAAAGGAAACCTTCCCCTCACTTTGGTACTTTTCGGTGAACATTCCCTTCACCATCTTTTCCCGACGGTCGATCATTCCCACCTTCATAAACTTTACCCTGCACTCGAGGAGACCTGTAAGGAATTCGGCATCGTCTTCAAAACTGGTTCTATTTGGGACTTGATTCGCGGACAGTTCCTTCAATTAGCAAGAATTAATAGGATATCGTTTAAAACTAAATAAAATTTTGTATCTTTTTAATAAAATTTTGTATCAAGACTTTAGTGATATGATAATACCACAGTATCCCGATGGATGCTCACTCAGCGGCGCCGAAGAAGGCTGCTCTAAAGGCATTGGCCGGTATCTCGGTTGCAGTGAACTTAGAGGCCCTTGGGAAAACATCCACCAGGAAGTTCACGCAGACTTGGGTTCCAGGACACACAGGAAAAAGAGGAAATGAGAGGGCGGACAAACTAGCCCGTGAGGGGTCGGAAAGGCCCTGATTCGTACTATCAAAAGTGTGAAGAGAAAGCGGCAAAAAAGAGCTATCAGCTACTGCAGTCCCACTTAGGCAAGGACTGCTGATAGGACACCAGGAGTGTGTGGGATTTGTCTGGTGAAGGAGGAAATGGCAGAGAAGAGAGGTGTATGGTGAGTATGTGCCAAGAAGTTCATCAAAGAGAGCATAGAAATCTCAGCAAAGCCACTCAGGCAGAGTAGGACTGCTGACAGGACACAATAAATCCAGGATTGGAGTGGCATGCAAGTGAGTGGGATTTGTCTGGTGAAGGAGGAAAAGGTAGAGAACGTATAGTGAGTATTGAGCCAAAAAGTTCATCAAAGAGAGCATAGAATTCTCATCAAAACCACTCAGAAATAGAACTGCTGACAGGACACAATGAACTCCACGATTGGAGTGACGTGTGTGTGAGTGGGATTTGTCTGGTGAAGGAGGAAATGGCAGAGTATGTACATATTGTGATATAACGAAGCCCAATGGACAATACGGACCTCTGCATAATCTCGTAGCTGGACAGTGTTCTCTAATCAAGCTAGAGGTTCGACGAGCCCGTCAACTAACCGACACTCCGAGATCTTATGTGCAGAGCAAATTAGCTTTCTTTTGCTGATGTACAATCGACTCTTGAATCTTCCCAAGCGGAAAAGAGGACAAATAATTTTTGGCTTTGAAAATGACAACCTATCTTCGTTTTCCATAGATATATGAAATTCCATTGTAGGATTCTTGTATGCAAATTCTTATTGGCCATTATTTTCGTTCTACGTTTAATGGGAACAATAAGACGCGTCTTTTCTTTTGGAATGGTCAATGATAAGAGGCTTTTTAAAGCAAATGAATTTCGTGTTATTCCTCACTTCGAAGGAAGAAACCACCCTTGAAACGGTGGATATTAAAATGAGGAAATCAACCATACTTATTCTCATCGCAGGTATGTAACTAATTACTTTAATCGAAAATTATGATTCAATTATGATTGCAAGTTTTACGCCACCTATGACTATCCGCCATTCTAGTTTTGCACTAATGCACAATAGGCTACGAACCTCTCACTCGTCCCAATTCATAAAATAAATGGTTAAAGGAAATTCCTAAGCCATAAAAGGAAGTAGTAAATGAACACAAATAGGCACAAGGTGATTTATGAAATAAGAAAAAAATTCAGTAAAGAATAAGGAAAAAAGGGGGAAACTGACAACTTATTGTTTGATGATAAACGCATTGTTCAGTCAAATGGGTAACCCAATTTTGAATTTCAGAATTAACCATTTCGACGTCACTCAATTTGAATAAATACAGACAACCAGATGATATTATATGGCCGCTACGATGCCCTTAATAACGCTAAAGACTCAAATTTATGCACGAGATATTGTGATGGCAAGCCGAAGATTTGTTATTATGAGCTCTATGTTGAAAACTACTCTACTATGGGACCGTAAGTTGATTGAATTTTGTCAAAATACAGGATCCGGGTACTTGTTCTGTCTGTGCCAAACGATTTTGGACAAAACTGCCAACAAGCAAGAACAAGCAAGATAAAAAATTAACGAGCTAACTTTCCTAGCGCTTGTGGAAGTTGTCCTAACAGTACTGCACCGTGTATGGACCCTCAATGTGTCACTGCTGATGGAGTTGAAAGACACATTTTGACATACAATCGTCGCCTACCTGGTCCGTCAATTCAGGTTAATTGAGGAGAAAAAAAAGAAAGAAAAAATTATTGAGATTTAACAGGTGTGTCAAGGTGATACAATAGTCGCGGACGTTCATAATGATCTCGGAGACGGTGGAACTACCGTTCATTGGCACGGCATTCGTCAAGAAGGGACTCAGTTTTATGATGGAGTACCCAAAGTCACCCAATGCCCAATCGATGCCGGAAATACTTTCCGATACACCTTCAAAGCTTCTTCACCTGGAAGTTATTTTTACCATTCTCACATAGGTATGGATAACTCATTAAAAACGCTTTATTTCTTCTTTAGGCCTGCAGAAAGTCGATGGACTAGCAGGTCCATTGGTTGTCCGACAAAATAAGGAAAAAGAATACTACGGAAAGTTATACGATTTTGATTTACCCTCCCACGTCTTGTTTGTTATGGACTGGATGCATATTGGAGCAAATGAAAAATTCCCTGGATTTTTGTATCAAAATACAGGACAAAATGCGGCTTCGTATTTATTTAATGGAAGAGGAGTTTATGTCGTAAGTTAATCAAAGAATATCGTCATTGGTAGAGCGGCCTTCTCATTCGATGAGATGAGTCCTCGTCCTGCTTGTAGATACCAGAAATTGAGGAACGGGTGCCATGAATCATTTTCATTTTGTAGCCAACAAACGCAGCCATGGATTCAAATATGGCGAATCTTCCATTGGCAGAGTTCAAAGTTGAAAAAGGGAAAAGGTACAGGTTCCGCATTATTGGAAGCACATGTCTATCATGCACGGTAAGTATACGATTTTACGGCCACAGACTTACGCTAATCAACGCCGATTCCGGAGGACCTATCATTCCTACAGCCATCGACACCGTTGTACTGAACTCAGGTAGGTAACCATTCGATTAGGTACCTTAAAAATAAATTAGGTGACAGATTCGACGTTATATTAACCGCAAATCAGAGTGTGGATTCCTACTGGATTCATGCTAGAGGAAATGGCGAATGTACAAGCGCTCAACAGTTCGGTATCATAAGATATTCTGGCCATAGTGGAAAACCATCTGCAGCCTTCCCAGGCGGAGTTCAAGCAATTCAAACCGGAAAAGTGTGCTCTTTTTCATCTTTTTTCGATGAAAATTTTTTTTTTCTCCAGATTTTAAACCCAGGGACATCGTTTTGTAATGCAACCAATGACGTCTGTCTGTCTAAACTCAAATCTCCAATAAGAAGTCGAGAAACAAACAGCCTACAAGAAAGAAAAAAGGAAAAATTTTTTCTCGAATTCAATTTTTACTCCTATTCAGTACCAGAGCTATTCCAAAACAACACATATGACCCTTTTTGGAGTAAGCAGTGAATTTTTGTTATTTTCTACCAAACATTCTAATTTTCAGTACCTCTTGCGGAGTCGCCAACCTCGTATTTCCTCTATTTAAGTACTTTAAACAACGTTTCAAACACATCTCCACCTTCGCCATTGTTATCCCAGTACAATGATATACCGAAAAGCGCATTTTGTCGGAAAGAATGCTATCAGCAGATTGATACGAGGAAACCTTGTACTTGCTTGAATTTAATTAAAGTGAGCCTTCATTCAGAAGTGACGATGATAATAGTGGATTACGGTAAGTTAACATAATGAGAAGAAAAATGAAATGTTTTTCAGGACAAAGTTCTGCCGGCGAATATATTCCCGATGGACTCGTACATCCGTTTCACCTACACGGATATAACTTTTACATACTGGAAGAGGGAAGGTTCGACGGCGGGCTGGAAGGTTTTATAGAAGGAACTCGAAATTTGAAAAGAAGATTGGAAGAAAACGACTTTAAAAATGATTGCTCGATACAAAAAGACACTGTGAGCATCCCGACTTCTGGATATGCGGTCATTCGTTTCATAGCGGACAATCCCGGCTTTTGGTTCCTCCATTGTCACTTCACCTACCATCTCGAAACTGGAATGAACGCCGTCGTACAAGTCGGCGAACTCAAAGATATGCCAAAGGTTCCAAAAGGATTCCCGAAATGTTCGGATTATCGGCCACCTGTGAACGGCCCGTTGTAAATAAATTATGAAAGATTACTCAATGAGAACTTATTGTATTACTTTCCATATCTGGTTTTTGGGAGAGGGTCTTAAGCCGGGTCCACACTGAGCGAGGCATTCGCTTCGGTGTGGACGAGTTTCCGAGGCGAGGAAGCCAGGTCCGAGGCGTTCCGAGGCGTGCCTCAGCCGAGCCGATCGGAGTCGGTACATCAAAGGAATTCGGTGCTCGGGTTCGTTTCAATGTGGACGGGGTTTGAACGTGCCTCGCCTCGGCTGACGCACCGCACCCCTTTATAACTGCCTCGGGGGTTTTTCTGGATCGCTGCCTCAGCTCGCCGCCACGGGAGCGTTCGCGTCCATTTTTATTTTTCCGCACGAGGCAGCCCGAGGCGAGGCAGAACCATCGGTTAAGGATTTTCCTCTCCAGAACGGCCTCGCCTCGCCTCGGGCTGCCTCGCGCAGTGTGGACCCGGCTTTACGGATCAAGGAGAGGAAAATCCTTAAACGATGGTGCGTTGGGAACAAAACTTCATAACTTTTTGTACAAGAATTTTATTAAAAAATAATTTCACATTATTAAGCACGGTAACAGAAGTGAATGAATAGAAAAAGAAACAGTACAAATAAGCACATATCACAATATAAAAAATCCAGTCTTAAACTCTGTGATGACTTTATTCCAAAGAAAGTTTAAGCTTGTCCTTATCTTCTTCTTTGATGACACCATTTTTAAGGGTGAACTCGCGTTTTATGTACGCGAAGAGGATATCGGTTATCAAAAATATTTGAGCAGTCGCGAATGCGAGGGTAACACCGAAATAAAAGTTCGCGTTCGCCGACCTCGAGTAGATCCAGAGGTGCCAGACTGTCGGAGCCAAAATCGAAGTAATGACAAGCGAGCACAATATGACGAAGCTCTGCTGTAAATCCGGGACGATGAGTTTGCTCGAAAAAAGGTGTTTCCACATCGGGAGAAGCGACATGTAAAAGCCGACATCTCCCAGACACGGATACGACTTAAACACCGCGACCAGCGCCGACAAAGAGGCCGCCAATAGCATCGGATTCGTATAAAATCGCAAGCTCAAAGGCGCCAGATACAACAAAGTCGCGTTAAGCTGAAACGAATAGATGAACAGTAGTCTAAAGTGTTCGAACATCTCGGTGAAGAAATACCAGAAAAGACCGATGTTAGGTCTCAAGTCTGTCACAGTCAACATGACGAAATAAACCGAATACATGAACTCCCAGCTTCCTGATATTTTGTATGATACATAAAGAAGTCCTGAGGTGATCGTGGTGAATGTGAAAAGAGTCAAACAAACGCTTTTGTTGGCGTTTTTTAGGTAGATACAGACTGGGACGAGAAGGACGATTGGATAAAAAGACTGAACGACGCTCAAACTTAAGAAGAAACAGCAAAGCAATCTTTGACGTTTGATCATGAAGAAGAACGTCAATGACAAGCAGAGGTTGGCGAATGTCGTCGTTGTGAAGCCGGCGCAGTTTAAAATCGTGTACGGATTGAAGAGGTAGGCGGCCAAAACGTAGACGGGAGATGTCTTAAAGTCTTCTTCGGTCATCAAAAGACTTTCTACATTTTCAGCATATTTCGACTTCTCTTCATCCTGCTTCTTCTTCAACTCCTTCATGTACTCACAGGCGGTAAAATACAAGACCAAAGCCGAAAGAAGGTCCGACAGAATGAAAACGATCCCAATCATCTTAACATCAACCATAAAGTCGCAAAGATAAAGAACAAGTGGCGTCTCGTGAAATACATCGCCCGAATACGGGCTAATTCCGAATCTATACAAAGAAACGCCTTCCGTCACCCTTTTCCAGGAATTGAGAAGCGTCGAAACTTCAACTCTGTCCGCGATAGTCGAACGGAATTCAGAGACGATGAGACCCAAACGGATCCCAAAGCCCAAAATTAACTGAAGATAAATATTACGGTCCATTTTTTTTAATAATCACTAAAATCCGATCATTTTCATACTAAATATGAATGCAAATATTCAAAAATAGTTAAAAAATTACAAAACTCACAAGTAACAATATTTCGAACGCCGACGTAACCTTATATATGGTTATACTAATATCAATTATCAACTCAACAACCAGGATGGCCAACATGACTTTTTTTCCCAAACAATTTTCAAAGTTTTTTTTTTAAAAAAGGAAGTTCAAAATTTTGCTGACTTTTTAAGTATCAAGGTAGAAATAACGGACCTTTTGCCCAAGGGACATCCCTTTCACAAGTATAAAAGCATCAAATTTTTATCTACCAAAAAAAATTTTTTTACATCAATCATAGGAGGATTTGGTAAAAATTTAATGAAAATCGGACCAACGGTTCGGCCTCAGCGAATGTTTTAAAATTTCAAACAGACATATCTCCGCCATTTTTTCGAAATTCAAAAATCACCCTCGTTGCATTCTTCTTCACCGGCTAAAGAAATTTGTGTGAAAATTTGGTGAAAACTGTGACCGTAAAGTGTTCCGGAAAAATGCTACGGACGGCCGGCCGGAACCACAGACAAAGTTGAAATCGGTGAATATGAGGGTATCGCAATAACTTCTTTAAGGAAGTTAAAAGAGGAAAGTCTTCTTCGGTCATCCTTTCTACATTTTCTGCATATTTCGACTTCTCTTCATCCTGCTTCTTCTTCAACTCTTTCATGTACTCGCAGGTGGTAATATACAAGACCAAAGCCGAAAGAAGGTCTTCTTAAAGTCCTTCCCCAAAAACCAGACGTGGAGGGTATCACAATAACTTCTTTAAAAGAAATCTACCTAATACTCTGATATTTAAGTTTAAGGTTTAAATTGTTTTCTTTTTAACATAATAAAACCTTTATTTTAAATTAAATAATTTACAATAAATTGAGTTTGTATAAAATTATCAATAAAAATTTAAAAGCTTTGCGAATACTTGTGATAGAAAAAAAAAATGTTTTCCTCTTACAAAAATTTACAATAGTTTGCACAATAAGTCTAAAATACAAGCTAAATATTTTTGTTTATTTTCATATAGCCAAATGCAGTAATGTGGTGAATATTAGCTAATAGAAATTACAAAAAAAAAATCATGTCAACCATGGTAACATTTACCATCAATAAGTGACTACATTAGCATGAAGAGAAATAGAGAAAAAAAAGAAACGAGCACACACTATTTTGATTACTAATATTGTAAAGCCTGTAAATTTATTATATTTTTTATTTTTTGCGCAAGGCGTTGACACCGTTGTTGTGAGGAAACCAACCGGCGGCGAAAGAGCGAGAGAAATGGCCCAGACGCCGAAGACGACCTGCGGAAACAAAAAGGCATTTAAAAACTAATTCAAAATGTTTAAACAAAATTGAACTTAGCCAAGTTAAATTAGAAAGAATAGAGAAAAAAAATTAAAGGAGTTTTGAAAGTTTATAGCGGAGTAAGGGGGTCATTTTGACCCTTTACCTATGGAAAAAAGAGATTTTTGGATACAAAATTTTCAAAACTTCTTGAATTTTTCCTTCAAACAATTTGACTGGGCTATAATAATTATATTAATAAGATTACGTCTCATTTACAGCATAAATGCAGCCAAAATATGTACATAATAAAACTACGACGTTAAATATTTTTCGTACAATTTTATTAAGAAATGCAATTTCAAGTATTAGTACTGAGAGATTTATTTTTCTCCAAGTGCACCTTATTTTCCAAGTACTCTTTACCCAAAATGCCACCCAAAAGGACCAAAACTACATTTTTTCTTGAGGTAGGGTAAAAAAAAGGGGGATTAGTTTTGTTAATTTCATGCTGGGATATCTCTCAATAATAATACAAAAAACATGCGATAATATAAGGAAGGATTATATACCTATTTAAGGAAGGGCCTATGAGGTTGGTGCGCCCGCCCGGGATCGGCGTACTGCAAACACATTTTTATTTTTAAAATAAAATATTACAAAATATTTAAACATGCCAAGGATATTTAAATGATTAATTTAAAAAAAAAACCACAATTAAAAATCGTGCTTGATTATTTCAAAACAAGGCCCAAACGGCCATTCTGATTAGACAACTTTTTCATGATTTTTCAAATTAAAAATACAAAAAACCATAAACAATAATTACAATAAGCAATGTCGATGTTTGTGTCAAGTGTTTTGATGTTTTTATTTGTCCTATTATAAAAAGAGGCTGAAATGAGATGTTTGCAAAAAAAAAATAAAAACAAATTAGTAGAGCGATTTTTGAATTAGAAACAAATCTTAGTTTAAAATAGCAAAAGGTAATCGCAAAAGAATTTGCTCAACCTTTCAAATTTTAAAAGTCAGAAGATTCTGAGGTTTTAGTTTTTTTTTTATTCAAACCAAAGAGAAGATAAGCAGAAGCTTAGTTCAAAAGATGTTAATTAAAAAAAAAAGGATAAAATGGAATGATTTTAATAAAATAAAGCGAAAAAATAACGCGTTTTGTCTTTTTATTGTACCTTAGACAATAAACATTGATGAAAGACGTTTTATTTATTTATTTTTCTACTTGATCAGTTTTTTCTGTCGAAGTGGATTGTTAAAGAATCTGAACTGGAGTCTCAGAGAAAGATCCTTCCGTACTAAATAAAAGAAACAGAAAAGTAAAAAAAATTCCTAGTGTGGGGTTTTTTTTGGGTGGCGGGGTTATATGAGCACAGTTTTTTTGTGGTGTTTTAGGTGCCTAAAGTCTCCAGTTTGTTTGTGTGGATTTAAAAATGATGAAAACATAAAATTTTGTATTAGTAATTGTCTTTTTTTTCCACACAGATAAGCCGCCTTCGCTGTGTCTGTCCTGAAAGAAAATTTTTTTTTGGTCTAAAACGCTGACAAAAATGGAAATCGTCAAGCTTTATAAAATATTGATTGACGGACCATCTATTTTCCGCTCCTTATTTCAAAACCTTCAGGACCACAACTGAGACGAACGTTGAATTGTGCCTTTGTATCTCGATTCAGCCTGAGATCTAGTAGTGTAGACAATATTTTTAAAAAAATACAAAAGTGCAAATAAATAATTAGAACAAGCAGATGAACGGTTAGTAGATGAGTGAGGATGAAAAAACATAAACAAAGCTAACATCTGTAGAATTTTCCTAACCAACTGGAAAATATTCCAGACTTTGGGCGTAATCGTAATTGCGATTACGATTGTAATCGTAAGTTTCTTAATTACGATTACAATTATAATCGGAATCTGAATTACAATCGCATTCGTATTTTTTTCTGCGATTACGATTGTAATTGCATTTTTTTACGATTACAACCATAATCGTATTTTTTTTCTGCGATTACCATTATAATCGTATTTTTTTCTGCGATTACCATTATAATCATATTTTTTTCTGCGATTACAGTCGTAATAGTATTTTTTTCTGCGATAATCGCATTTTTTTCCAGCGATTACGGGCGTAATCGTATTTTCGTTAGCGTTTACGGCTCGTATATGACATTTTTACTGAGATTACCTGATGTCATATACGAGCCGTAAACGCTAACAAAAATACGATTACGCCCGTAATCGCTGGAAAAAAATTGCGATTACGATCGTAATCGCAGAAAAAAATACGATTATAATGGTAATTGCAGAAAAAAAAATACAATTACGATTGTAATTGCAGAAAAAAATACAATTACGGTTGTAATTGTTAAAAAAATGCGATTGCAATCGTAATCGCAGAAAAAAATACGAATGCGATTGTAATCGTAATCGGAATTGCGATTATAATTGTAATCATAATTAAGAAACTTACGATTACAATCGTAATCGTAATTGCGATTACGATTACTCCCAACACTGCCTCTGGAGTCCCCAAAAACCCGACATGGAGGAAACACAATAACTTCTCTAAGGAAGTTAAAAACTTCAAAGAACCACCGGCAGACTAAACATAAAAAATTTCTTAAAATGGGAAGAATTTGGTAAAATTTGGATGAAAATTCGACAGTTGGCACCCCAGACAAATTTATAAAGTGTTTTACAATTAATTTTCCCCCACGCGGTTTCGAAAAACCAGAAAAAGAGAGTAATACAATAAGTTTTTGTTGAGAAAAAGGCATTCTATCCAAAAAATAATAACCCACAGAAAGGGATTCTACAGAGCTAGACAAAGGAAAAATGGTTAAAATGTTAATGCAGAATGGAATTTTTTTTTTTAATGAAAGAAACTGACTGATGGAAATTGAATGCAAATTCGTGGACTCGGACATTCATATCGGACAATACAGAATCGAAAATGCTCAATTTATGCTTTTTTTTTTCTTCAATTTTCTCGTTACCGTCAATTTATTCCTCAGTTATTTCAGTATCTTGTAGACTTATATCGCTTTGGAGATCTCTTTCTTCTAGTTCTTTTTCTGTTAGATTTTCTTGTTCATTGTCTGGTTCTTTTATTTTATCTGGTTCTTTTAAGTTCTCTTGTTCTTCTTGATTTGCTTCGTTTTCAGGGGGTTTCATACCAGTGGGATGCTCGATTATTTGAAAAGTCCTCGGTGTAATAATATCATCAAGATTAAACTTATCCTCTTTTTTCTTATAATCTGGACCCGGTTTCCATGGCGTCCATTTTTAATTTTATCGTATTCTTCCTCCGATAATATTTTCGGCTCGTACATCGGCCTCAGATGTTTGTGTTCCTGTGATTCTGATTCGTGATGCACTATTTTAAAAGCGAAACAATTAAAATGACGTTAAGCTTTATGAAATAAAATGAGAAATGATAGCATGAACCCGACGTCTAAATTACACACTGAAAATTCTCAAATGTGATATTTGAGTCTACAATAGAGATTGTAAAGAAAGATTAAATTTTAGAATATACTTACTCCTGTCGATGTTGCGCTGAAGGTGGTTCGCTACTCTTTGCCTGGCGTCGTTATATTCGAGGTGAAGGCCTAATCTCAGTAGGGTCGGATTTTGTTCAACAAGATTGGTAATCTCCATTTCGATTTTATTACCGAGGATGTAGCATCTCTGAAAAATTATTAATAAAAAAAAACATTTTTTGAAGTTGCAAAATGACTTACTTGATTAGCACCTCTAAATTCCTCTAAACTCCTCTGAACTAGAAGCGATTGTATAAGTCGTAAGATAATTTGAGGACTAAGAAAATTCGTTTCCACACTGAAAACCAAAAAGAAAAAGTTACTTCCCAATAGTCCAAAGGTTGGAACAAGGTTGGAACAAAGGAAATCTTACTTTAAAACTTTAAGTGTGCAATTTTTTTCAAGAGCGTCAGCAAGTTTCAACGCGTGTCTATCCAAAAGGCCGACGTTGGTCAAACTTAATGTTTCCAAATGAGTGTTTTCTCTCAGAGCCATGAATAAATCAGCGAATTTTTCATCGGAGATATTCTATAAGATAAACAATTTAAGTACAATTAGGTTTTGCAAAATCGCCAAAATGTTCTATCTGCCCTTTTAAGAAATCCTCGTTTTATCATAAATTCAAAGCTCTCACTGAAACTACACTGGAGTCCATACTAGGCTTATGCAGGATTTAAAAACTGCAGCAGGTAGAACATTTATGCACATTGCCCCAAATAGGATGAAAGAAATAAAGCTTACTCTTATGTTGTTCCAGTTGAGAGTGAGAAGTTCATGATCGTCATCTTTGACCATTTGCAAAGTTTTGTCGACGTCCGTATCGTTGGGCGGTTCCATTGGGTACGCTTTCGGTTGGGTCGCTTTCGTGATTCCGTCCCAGCCGAGTCCGACCGGTTGACCTTTGTTCAAAAGCGAAGCATGGTATTGCTCTTGATTCATCATTGAATGAAAACCGAGAATCGCTGAAAAACAGGTCATTCTAGCCATTATAAACACCCTAAAATACTTACCAGCTAAATCAATAATTTCTTCCTGAGTTGCGTCGGTCAAAGCTTGCTCATATTCATCGCCAAGATCAATCCCAATTTGCTCCTCTGCTTCCTTAAGCTTCGTACTAACCGGCGGAGGAACCCACTAAAGAAAAAAAATAAACAATCACATCTCAAATATGACGAACCTTTTTGCCGCGAATCGTCCCAGGTACAAATGGCTTAAGTTCGGGCTTATCGGGCGTCTCCATCGCCTGTTTGTTTATGTGCTCAATCAGCTTTTTCCTGTCTAAAGGCCCAGTCGGATTCTTCTGACACTCGTACGAACATCTTTGAGAAGGCGGAAGTAAACTATCCTAAATAAAGAAATTAAAAACAATAAAATTATAAACAAAACTATTCTTACGTCTGGGTCGACTTCTTTGACAAGCATACTGATTTCTTCTTGTGTGAGCTGCGAAAGCAACTGATCGACATCCATTTCGTCGTACTCGTTGAGGTCTTTTCCGTAGAGTTTCGCCGCGGACGTCATCGTCGACGTTTTCGTTGTAGAAGACGTCTAAAAACACAAAGGAACACGTTAATTTAAACAAAAAGATAACTACCAATCAAAATAGGTCAAAAACAGAGATTCGACGTTATTTCAACATGCCACGCCTAAATTAAAACCATCTTCCTCATCGCCCTCATGATTAACTCTTCAAGGAGAAAACAATTATTCAATTTAAAATAAATAAATCTATATTGAAAATAGCTTATAAATGATAAGGATTATAAAACACGAAAATAAAAACATTTAAACAAATTTTCGGCATAAATTTTTTGAGAAAATACCTACCATGGGAGCTTATAGTCACTGGAAATAGGCACAAAAAGGGACCGAAATTGTGAAAAATAACTTTTTAAATAAGATTAGGCAGGAAGTGTAAATTCGTGTCAGGGTAACTGGACAATCAATAAGTAACGTAACCTGCAAGTCAAATGTCAAAATCTTCAAATTCCTTGAACAAAAAGTCACGTTTTTTATAAAATGAAAAGACTTTTCTTAAAAAGTCTTAAATTATAATGAAACTTAGATGATATTTAGAAGTTTCTGTAATAAAGGATTGGTTTATTTTTATTTTTTTTGTTTTTTTAATATTAAAACAGCTTAGAGAAACGGACACGGGGGAGCGTTGTTCGAGGGTCGTTGCCGTAGGAACGTTATGGAAGTTTTTTTTGAAATTTTATAGATCTGATGTTATGACCTTGTCTGGAATATCCTTCATGGAACTTCTTTGAGATAAATAAATAACGCAAAAACAAGTCAGGCCACACAGAGCGGGCGTGAACAGTCCGAATTTCGAAACTTACATCTCGAAAATATCTCGGCCATTTTTCTGAACTTCGAAAGAAAAGCTCATTTTTCAAGACAACTTCTTTTTTAAAATTTGGTGAAAATCGGATGAAAATTGTGGAAAAAAATCCGGCCCATAAATCTGAACTTTAGATAGACATATCTCCGCTATTTTTGAGAATTTTTAAAAAAAGCTCTCGTCATTTTTTAAGTTGCTAGTACAAAATGAAACTCGGCTAAAATCTACAAAATTCAAATTTACCCTGTGGCTGAGTTTCATTTTGTACACCTAATAAATAAAACTTGTAGGAAATTTAATTCTCTATAAATTTGCACTTAATTATTTTTTTCTAGGATGCACCATTTTCGGGGATTTTTTTAAAAATAAATTTATCTTGAAAACAGTGCGTCCTAGAGAAAAAATGAATATAATGAAAATTAAAGAGAATTAAATTTCCAACAGATTTTATTTAGTGCATTTTTTCAATATCTGTAACGGTTTACGATTTACAAGCCTTTAAAAATTAACCTTCTTAATGGTTATACTTCAATAACCTTCTTACACGAAGAAGGTCAACTTTTGATGGACTTTAACGCCTAAAATGTTCAAAGTTTTGAAAAAATGAACTACTAGGTGTACAAAATAAAACTCGGCTAAAATCTACAAAATTCAAATTTACCCTGTGGCTGAGTTTCATTTTGTACACCTAATAATAATTTGAAAAGATCACTCATCCATTTTCCTCAACCCTTTTCAAAAAACCGTGGGTATAACAACAACCTGACTTTGAGAAAAATAAAATAGGGTGAAAATTCGAACTTCAGGCTTCCAAGCAGAAATTTTTATTAATTTATTTTATTTTTCACTTATACTTTTTATTTTTTGGTTGAAAAAAGGATAAAGTTCCTTCCTAAAATTCAATTTACACACTGAAATTTTCAATTGCATTGTATAAACCTTGGAGGAAACAATTAAATCAATTTTATTCTGTAATAAACAATATTTCATATCGAAAAAAGAAAAAGATAAGTGTTTTTGGTTTATTTTAAAAGCGATAAAAGAGTAAAAAAAGCGTCCAATGTCAATACTAGTTTAAAGATTAATTGAAAATGATTCCAAATATGAGTCACATGTGATAACTTAAACTTCAAAAGCTTCTGAGGCTAAAGGACATTGTTTTAAATTTTATAAAAAATCATAAGTAACAATAAAGAAAATATGAGAGCCCTCGCCCAGCGAGGCCACACAAAACGGGCGTGAACAGCCTAAATTTTTACCTAACTTTAAAAAAAAAGTCGAATCCTACTCTTCTAACCCTTCTTCACATATTTTTAAATATTAAAATAAAAGGGAAATCAAATTATTTGAAATTGTTGGTTCTAGATTTAAAACTTCTTTCGTGTTTTTCAGGTCAAAATTCTTAAACTTTGGATTTTAGGTTTGTTTTGAGGGTACAAAACATGGAAATATAAATAAACAAACTTACGTTTTCTGTTTTTTTAATCCGTAAAAGGGAAGGAGTGAGCGGCGAAACGAGAAGAGCGAATGTGAATTGTGAAAATGAAATTATTGAAGGAAAGGAGGTCCTCGAGTGGGGGAGTTCCCGCCAAGAAGAAGGAAAGAGAGAGCTCCTGGATTATCTTCGATCCAATATGCATAATTACATAAAGTATTACCCACGAACTGATATTACAGAAAAAGTACGATGAATTCAAATCTTTGATCTATTTTTTTTTTCAATCTTTCATTTTGAACCTTTCTCTACTTTTGAACCAAACTTATTCTTCAAGTCAATAAGTATTAGGTGTACAAATGAAACTCAGCCACAGGGTAAATTTGAATTTTGTAGATTTTAGCCAAGTTTCATTTTGTACACCTAGTAGTTTATTTTTTCAAAATTTTGAACATTTTAGGCGTTAAAGTCCATCAAAAGTTGACCTTCTCCGTGTAAGAAGGTTATTGAAATATAACCATTAAGAAGGTTAATTTTTAAAGGCTTGTAAATCGTAAACCGTTACAGATATTGAAAAAATGCACTAAATAAAATCGGTTGGAAATTTAATTCTCTTTAATTTTTATTCTATTCATTTTTTCTCTAGGACGCACTGTTTTCAAGATAAATTTATTTTAAAAAAAAATTATTTTCCGAAAATGGTGCACCATAGAAAAAAATAATTAAGTACAAATTTATAGAGAATTAAATTTCCTACAATTTTTATTTATTAGGTTTACAAAATGAAACTCAGCCACAGGGTAAATTTGAATTTTGTAGATTTTCGCCGAGTTTCATTTTGTACACCTAATAGTTGTGCATCAAAAGAAAAATTCCAGTTTTTGAAGTACCTGCCCATTTTGTCAATAGATTGAAACGCGATTACGTAGGGCTCAATGTCGTTTGAAAAATAACTTTCCATTTGCCTCAAGCGATCTTTAATTTACGGAATAGGTACACTAGAATGCCAGATCATGACCCGACAAGTCAAGGACTTACGGGTTTTACTTCTGCACGTTTTTAAAACGCCATTTCGAAAAGAAAAAAAAAACGTTTTGAAAGAAGAATCTAATCGAGCTTAATTTCTCCTTTAATTGACCGCTCTGACATTTGAGGACAATTGACCATTTTTTTCAATTTAGCTTAAAGTCCTACCTTCTCTGTTCCATTTTAAAACTCTTCCTTGTGAACCAACTTTCTCCCCTTTTTACAGCCTTTCTGCGCTCTTTTGTTTAATGTTTTTCTTTCCCTTTTCCGCGCCTAATTAAGGCTCAAGGATGAAGAGAAAAAAATCGGCAAGTACGAAAAAAAAATTTGCTTTCTCGATTGTTCCTTTATTTTGAATAAATGATGACTTTCAAACATTTTTTTAAACGCTTCAACGACCTCGAAGCCGTTATTTTTCTTCTTTGTTGTACCCTCGAACCTTGAAACGCTTCGATTCTGTATAAACTCGTTAAAATTTAAAATGGTTTAAATTTAGAGAGTACTTTTAAACCAGGTTACTGTATCACGGTTTAATTTTTTCCCCGAGACTTCACCTTAATGAATTTATTTAATGTTGTATGAAACATTGAACAACTAAAATAATTTTTTGTAATGAATAACTTTCATTTCTTAGTTTTTCAATTTGTTTTAAACATAGTTTTAAATTAAAGCTACAAAAAGTGTTGAGTGTATACGTGTCGACATAATGCGGTTCGCTATTGTGCATTTGACCATAAATAGCAGAAATCGAGAGTTACCGTTCACCATAAAAAAATCTGCAACTCAACTTAAGAAAATAGTTCACCAAAATGCATTTGAACTATGCATCGATACAAGAGATTTAACACTTGTTTCGACATAAAATTTGACGTTTCAACATAACGCAGTTGAACATAAAGGAAACTATCATTTTAAAGAACTTGTCGTTTCGCCATAAAACTGTTTATGTCTTTTGGGCATAATACATCTCAGCATAAACTAGGGACAGCGAAAGAGCAAGCCTATTTTCGCCGTTTAAAACGCGATTATGGCGGAACGATAAAAACCTTAAACTTGACTTGTTTACCATAATGCAATTCGCACATCCTAAAAAAATTAATCCGCTTGTGTCATGAATCGAGCTGATCCTGCATGCTTTTCCTTGTTTATGGTGAGATGCTTTATGTTTTTTGACTTGCATTATGGCGAACTGTCAAGTTTTAAGGTTTTTATCGTTTCGCCATAATCGCGTTTTAAACGGCGAAAGTAGGCTTGCTCTTTCGCTGTCCCTAGTTTATGCTGAGATGTATTATGCCCAAAAGACAGAAACAGTTTTACAACAACAAGTTTAAAGAGAGGCTTTTATGGTGACTTGCACTTCTTTTATGTCGGCTTGCATTTATTGAAAAAGCTGTTTGTGGCTAAACGCTTTATGTTGAAATGCATTATGCTCAAAATTTTGGAACATTTGAAAGCGTTATGATCAATTGCATTATGCAGAAACGCATTATGGTAAACTACAGATTTTTTTATGTCGAAATGCAGATTTTTTATGTTCAACTGCTTTAGGGTGAAATGCGTTATGTTGAACGGTGTTCTCCCGAAGTGTTTAGTACATAACCTTGCCGAAATAAAAAAAATCGGAGATACCCTAAAAAAAAGGTTTTTTTTTCTGACTTTTGGACACGACAGTATCAAAGAACTCGAAAACTACTGGTCCTAGCGAGATAAAGACTTAGTACAAAATTATTTTTCGTGAAACTACCTATAGAAGATGACTTATACATTTTTTCTTAAAACAAAAAGTTTAGGAGATATGGTGCAAAATCCTTAGATTTTCAAGAAATACTCCTGCTCGGAAACTGTTCGTCAGACGGAGTCCATACTAGGTTTAATTTAAATTTAACGCAATTTTAAAGCCATTATAAGTTGTCCGAAGCGGACATCTATCATGGGTTTTTCAAAATCAATTTTGAAAATGACGAAAAATCTTAAATTTTAGCTCAAATATACCTTTTTCTTTGATTGTAACTCCAAAAACATTCACTTTAGCATGTTTATGCTAAAAATAAATTTTTTTTGCAAAATTTAAGTTATTGTCACCCTGAATAGGAAAAATTGATTAAGGAAGAAATTTGGGCTGTATTAACCCGTTCCGTGTGTCCTGTTTGGGAGAGAATTTTCATTTTTCTACCTCGGAAATTTTTTAAAAATTTAAAAATTGTAATCAAAGTCATAATAAATGTATGCTTAGAAGAAATTCCCGCCTGGGCCTGAGCAGTACTTTTGGATTTTAAACAAAATATAAATATCAAAATATTAGGTGTACAAAATGAAACTCAGCCACAGGGTAAATTTGAATTTTGTAGATTTTAGCCGAGTTTCATTTACACCTAGTAGTTCATTTTATCAAAATTTTGAACATTTTAGGCGTTAAAGTCCATCAAAAGTTGACCTTCTCCGTGTAAGAAGGTTATTGAAGTATAACCATTAAGAAGGTTAATTTTTAAAGGCTTGTAAATCGTAAACCGTTACAGATATTGAAAAAATGCACTAAATAAAATCTGTTCGAAATTTAATTCTCTTTAACTTTTATTCTATTCATTTTTTCTCTAGGACTCACTGTTTTCAATATAAATTTATTTAAGAATAAAATTGTTTTACGAAAATGGTGCATCCTAGAAAGAAATAATTAAGTACAAATTTATAGAGAATTAAATTTCCTACAATTTTTATTTATTAGGTGTACAAAATGAAACTCAGCCACACGGTAAATTTGAGTTCCGTAGATTTTAGCCGAGTTTCATTTTGTACCTACACCTAATATTTTGTTTCAGAGTTTTCGAGATTTTTGAAAAAAAAAAAAATCTTCCTAAAAAAACAAACAATAAAATTCGGCATTTGACTCGCTGATTCGGCCATTTCTTCGCCTATATAAAAAATTCTGAGCCACCAAACGATCAAATATTTTTCGAAACTATTTCTCAAAAGTTAAGGTACTAGCACCATGAAAGTTTTGTAAACAAGCACTGCTTACATTGGATTTCATCATAGTTTGGTTTAGAGAAAGAGAAATGACTATTGGGGTTTCAAATAAGGAATTTTCATCATTTTATTTTTACCCGCAAAATGTACTTTCAATTTCGAACTTACAGAGTCTTCTTCGTACGAATATGAATTCTCCGAATCGTCCATATTTTCAAAAATATTCGAAACCTTTTTCTGAAGCACCTGAGGATCCTCGCGGTTCACAGACTACAGAACGAAAAAAGGGGTCGATCGAGATTGATCACTAATGATCTACAATTAAATTCAATATGTCATCTAAAATTAGATTGGTCTAAATAAACGTCTTCCTTCTTGGCGCACTTAGCCGCATGCCTGATTTGATTCTAATGGATCTTCATCATAAAAGAAAATGGATTTTACATTTTTCTCTTTCCGGTAAAAACATTTTGAAAATGGAGAGTTGAGTTTGCCCGTTTAAGGACGGAGAGCGTCGCCTGGGGCGAAGCCAGACCCAAGAGTCTTTTTGGACCACTTCCAATTTTTACATCTTTCAAACTTAATTCAATCATTTATAAAATGCACAATTATATTATTAGAAAATAGATTTTCATGGAAATTTTAGTAATAATTTAACAATAATTTATAATGAGGATAAAGTCGATGAAAACTTGAGGTGATAGATCTTTTATGCAGCTGTTAGAAGTTGTTGCCAAACTGCTAAGGGATGACTTCCTCTTCCTAGAATATAAAGGTCCTTTTACGATAGATTATGAACATACGCTCTTCATCTACGAATAATATAAAACCGAGGGAATTTCGCCATTTCGCCAAGATCAGCCCCCAAGACACAAATCTCATATGTTTTAATCAATTTTCATTCTTTTCGACATAAAACACAACATAAAAATGGGAATACAACATAAATGCGAACTTGATATACGAGAGAAAAAGGAGGTCTTGGAGCAGTTAAAAGAGATTGTCGCGTTGATGTCCAGTTGTAAGAAAAAATTGAAAACAGGTCCATCGCCGGATAACGTTCCTTTATGCATGACGAAGCGTCTTCCTCGCTTTCAAAAAAATTACGATTTGATACCGCTAGTCACAAGTGTTCCCGTTTTAGAAATAAGGCCGACAAGTAACCAGAAAGTACTTCGGAGCGAAAGCGAAAATCCGAACGTCGCCTATATTAAAATTGAAGTGGACGGGAATCCGTTCAGAACGGATTGGGATGACATGAGAGAAGCGAGGAGGACCATTTGCCCCAAACATGACGTCAAATACGGAGCACACGTACACGATTTGATGCTCAAAGTGGCCACTCGTGCGACATTCCTAAAGAACCAAGCGAAAGTAGCGGAACAAGTAAAATATGCGATCGTTGCAATAAAAAAGCACTCGATCCGTCAGAAATGTTGGCTAACGTGTCCAATCTTAAGTTAGACACAGTCTGCCTATGCGAGGCACTCGACTGCTACTTTCAAAAAGCCGGCCTCCACGTAGGAACGCCTAAAGCGATAACCAGGACTTCGCCAAAAGCAAGAAAAAACAAAAGACTCAAAGAAATTTGTTTCTGCAATCCAAAAAACGATCAGAAGGTGAACTATTTGTGCGACTGCAAACCACCTACTCAATGTTTACCCCTTACATACAAATAAAATATTGTACCTACAAAATTTATTTTTTCATATGGCAAAATGGACACAATTAGTTTTTCACTTTTAGACTCACAGACATTTTTGATTATTTTAAATGAAAAGTGCAAGCAGTGATAGCCAAAAGGTTATGAAAGAGTTTAACGAATTCATGCAAGAATCGGAGAGAATGATGTCGAAATCAGAAAACGCCGCCGTTTCGCAGGAGGAGAACAAAAATAAACCGCCGAAAATGACGCCGTTGATAACGAGCGTTCCGTTTGTCGAAATTAGGCGGACTTGCGACGCGACGTTAGCGAAAAGATGCCAGGGGTACCACAACGTCGCTTTTCTTCCGGTTAGCAGCAAAGAATCGACGATTCAAGAGCCTGCCAACGGTATTCATCCTTCACAACTTAACCATTATAAAAGTACTCCAAACTACTACGAAGTCAAAAGCCTACCCGTGAACGAAAACCAGCCGATTCTAGTTCAACCTCAAACCATCCTTCCAGATCCAAAAGCGTCCAGTGATTGTTTGAACTCTGATAAAATGAGATCCTGCCAGGAAAAAGTCTGTTGCTGCCAAAAAGTTGAAAGAACTTGTTGCTGTTCTAGAAGAAACCTTTGTTGCTGTGTAGGATCAGATGATTGTCTATTTCGATGCCGCCTGAAAGATGTTGCACTCACCATGAAAACATTTGCTGCAACAAAAAACGATTGTCCAGCTGTGACTGCTCGAAGCCCCTCAAAAGTCGGCCATGTTCTTCCTGCAGGCACGACGCAGTCGTCCAAACGTCATCTGATAACATTTTGAAATCTTTCTCTCAACAAAATAAAGAAGATTCTCTCCAAAAAGAAGTTCTTTTCGATTCGACTGAGTACATGCTGCATCAACTATTAGAAACGTTGAAAAAGAACCAAAAGGCGTTAAGAATTGGATTGGAGAGTACGGAAGATATTCCCGACGATTACAAATGTTTTTGCGATAAAGAAGACTCGACAACGAAATCTACAAGCGAGAAATCGGATAAAAAGAAGAAACTAGACGAATAATAAATAGAATCAAACAAAAACAATCGATTAAACAAAGGCGCCCGGTTAAAAAATTGACGGTCGACTGGGGAGAAAGAAATCAATACGAGTTCTGTCACGAGGACGAAGGATCGAATTGCAATTGCGGTTTAAGTGAAAGGATCAAGGCAAAAGCCAAAAACAAACTTTTCAATCCACTGTCTAACTAGTATAATTAACTGCAGGCTTCTAATTTATAAAATGTCCCGTCAGCTTAATGAGGCACTACAAAATAAACTATTTTCACGAATGCCCAATTACATATGACTTTCATTTTAAATCAAAATTTCTTTAACAATTTCTCTTACAATGACAACATTTATTACAGTTTAATATATTTTTTTCAACATGCGTAGAATTCGAACTTTTCGTATTGATTCCGATGAGAATGAAAAACTTGTGAAAGAGTTCAACAAGTATTTGTACAAAAAGCAAGAGTACGAGCAAAAGTTAGACAAATTCAGGGCAAACGCTCCTAAAAGTAAAACGAGTAAAACGCAGAAGGAAACGCAAACACTCAGAAAGAGTTCATATTTCGGTTCAATGGAAAAAAATCGAAACAAGAGTCTTCCGTGCTGTTGGGCTGGCAGCAGTGAGATTCTAGAGAGCGAACCGCCTCCGCCAAAAAATGATTATTCATATGCTTACGAATGCTTTTGCAATCTTGAAAAGAAGACGGAAGAAAACCTTTGCCATTCTGTCAGCTTCGGAAGATCATGGGACGAGTACAGGAAAGACTCGAATGAGAAAACAGAGAGAGACGAAGAAAACGATGATGACTACTATAAATGTGAATGCGATAAAACAGATCCTGTCGTTATGGTCTGTTTCCCTGAATATAGCAAGCGGAGGACTCTTGGCGACGATGATCAGCAAGCTTTACTTCTATCGACCACTTCTCAGGCCGAAATGCGAAAGAAGTCCGGACGTTACCGGGACGAGTGTGATGATTTCGGCCACGGAGGAAAAGAAGATCAGCGAGTCGTCTGTCCAAAAGAAAAGAGATATGAAGAATGCGACGACGGCGGATACGGAGGATACAACAAAGTCACAAACAAAGGATACACCGGAAAAGGGCTCACAGAAGAGGAACTACTAAACGGAAAAAGGTTTTCCCAAGGAGGATATGAAGATCCGTCAAAAATGTGCTACTGTAAAAACGGCGGATACGGCGGCTTCGGAGGCAACGGAGGTTTCGGTGGTTTTGGAGGTTGCTGTTGCGGAATGAGTGGGAAAAACGGTCCGACAGGTGGATGGCCGGAAAAAGGCTACGGTCCACCCCGCGGTTCAGGCCAAGAAGGATGCTACTGTAAAGAGGGCGGCGGTCTGAGCGGAGTTGACGGAGGACCCTGCTTCTGCGATGCCACTTTCATACCCTACGTCGAAAAAAGATGCCAGTGTAAAAAGCTCCCTGATCCTGAACCGTACTATCCGATGGAAGGACGTACAGTTTACACGATGTCGTACATGCAGAACGTTGAGTTGGTTCGTGAAAAAAAGCAACCAGCCTGTACTCCTATTTGTTGCTGCCCTGTAATGTGTTGTTATTCGAACGGTAAAACATACGGTGGCTCAAATGGCGGTTTCAACGGAGGTATGCAAGCATTCAACGGATTGCAAGGAGGCAACGGACTCAAAGGCTTTAATGGAAAAGGCGGAGGATGCTGTTGAGAAACCTTTCTCGCACATAAGGCTACTTTAAATGAAATACCCCTTTTTGCCCATCGTGCTTGAGTAAAAGTTTTGGTATGAATTAAAAATGGATAACATGTGACAATAAAAATTTCAAATGAAAGTTTACAATTATTAGTTTTAAAACAGAATTCAAAGGAAAATGAGTGGGAGACACGTGTGCCAGTTTGGCAGCGAAGAACGAAATGCTCTAACGTCCGAGTTGTTTGATATAGTTCAAAGACTCAACGCTCGGCCGAGGACTGAAAAGCACTATACGCCGGACAACCCACCGAACTTCCTCAGGGAGAAAATACCCCGCTACAAACCGAACCCAGACACCATACCACTCATTACTCACACCGGTTTCGTCGACGTCCGACCCACAGCCGACCCTGCGTTAATCAGGAGGGAAAAAGAGGACATGAGGACCATTTACGTCAACCTCGGAGGACCTGAAAATCCATATAGGACCGATTGGGACGATTCCGATCCTTGTCGCCCGACCCAGCAACGTTCATGCACCTCAAGCCGCTTCGACGTGTCTACCCAATTTGACGACTCCCACATACAGTGCGGGAGCGATGCAATTATGCTGTGTGCCTTGGGGAGCTTGCGACATCGTCCCTAACTGTTGCTACCCTTCCTACCCACCTTGCTAACTCTATCAACCAAAAATAAAACATTAATTTTTTTATGGGCGTATTAAATCATATGACATTAAACAAAATTTGAAGTCACACGTGACTGAAAATCACTTCATGCACAAGACAATTTAAGACAAAACATTTACACTTTACAATCAATCCACAATCATGGCACACAACGAAGCTCTTTGTCACTCTACCGGAGAAAGAAGGATGAATTACCTAAACCAGATAAAATGCATCCTGGACAAGATGGACGACAGCCCTTGCGTCGAGGATCGTGGAACGGTAACGCGTACATACCACCAGGATCACGCCCTCTAATCGAATATCCTGGGTACATCAACCGTATGAATGCGAAATTCAATAAACCCTTCTACGTCCCGCTTATAACGAACGTACAGGTAAAAGAGATCAGGCCGACTTCGAATCTAGCCGATCACATATACGAAAACTCGAGAAACGTCGAGTACGTCCAAGCTGGAGGAAGTGGAGGGGTGAGGTCGACATCAAACGAACTCCGCGCGGGATATATAATACACGGATGCGACTGCGTAAAACACAACGGACTTCAGGATCGTTGCGAAAGGCTCGAATGCGGCGGACGTCATGCATGCTTGACAGATCCTCCGTCGTGCGGACCAGCCAACGCTTTAGCATCACCAAGACCACAACCACCCTACAGTCAATTAGTAGCCGAAGCTTTAGCGCGTAATCCACCACCTAAAGTCGAATACTGTTGCTGCAGTCCAGGATGCGGTTCAGGTCCAGGCGGAATGTACTCCAGCAACGAGCTTCCTCAAGGATTCGAATGCTATCCTTGCAGAAACTAACACCACACTAATAAACATTACACATTTTAATTCTGTATTCATAAAAATATGAAAAACCTTGATTGTAACCTTTTGGCAGGATATCAAACCCGGGCGTTTCCCTTTTTTTCGGGCAAGCCAAATCTTTTTCGATCTCGTAAACAACGGGATAATTGTAAGTTTCCCTCTAAAAATTACCAAAGTTATTATGAAGTACATCTGCAGTGGGCGTTTTAAAAGAGAAAAAAAGGCGACAAAGTTTCGCCACATTCAAAATATCGAAGCCATTATTGATCCGCTTATCTCAACTAATTTAGACGTCAGGATGGAGTGAATCCATTGGATCTAATTAGTAAAAAAGCGGATCCAAGAAGCGAAATTTCTTGGACCTCATCCATAATTCACCTTATCTGTCTTCCCTCCCTCAAAATTTTTAATAAACAGGATATATTTAAAACGCTGAATTTCACAAGTATGAGATAATAGTGGAAGAGATAAGAAAAAAACAAGCGAAAGGTATCGACTTCGGGGATCTCTGGAGAAAGGAACTTTTATTTTAAAAAATCCACCTTTCAAAATCTAAACCTTTTTTTTCTTCTTCTATTCTGTCCCAATTCGAAAATCTCATGTTCCTCCTCCGCAAATCTGTTCTATTTATTTAGGTCAACACGATTGCACGAAAATAGATCAAAACGACCCTATACAATTTTTCACAAGTATGAGATAATAGTGGAAGAGATAAGAAAAAAACAAGCGAAAGGTATCGACTTCGGGGATCTCTGGAGAAAGGAACTTTTATTTTAAAAAATCCACCTTTCAAAAATCTAAACCTTTTTTTTCTTCTTCTATTCTGTCCCAATTCGAAAATCTCATGTTCCTCCTCCGCAAATCTGTTCTATTTATTTAGGTCAACACGATTGCACGAAAATAGATCAAAACGACCCTATACAATTTATTTGCTAATTTTTATTCAAATTATTTAAAAAATAATTGTATTCTGCGGTTATTAACTTCCAGACTTTTATGAGTTCATCGACTTGAAGAAAAAAAAAGATGAAAACGCACTTGTCCGCCTCAATCAAATCTACTTAAAAGCCGGCCGCTCTTTTATCGCATTTATAATATTATAACTTATAAAACTAAAATTTTCTATTAAAATGAAAAAGTGATTATTATAAAGCCTTTTTTTTTAGTCAGAACATTATAAAATTTAGATTTTTGGAGATACCTTTTGTGTAGTTTCCTCGGACCATTCTTGAAAAAATTCTTCCATTCCCATTGTCTGTTAAAAAAAACTTGGGATGTTCTAAACTTAATTTTTCTTTAAGTTAAAAACTTCGGGTCACTATTTTCAGCGGGTCCGTTTATCAACTATCTGGAGGTTGAGACTCCCCTTCTACCGACGCTTCAAGTTTTTCCGCGGTTAGACTATTTACGAAGAAACCCGGGTGGGATTTAAAAAAAATTAGCGGCGCATGCCCGTTTTCGCACCCTCTGCGAATAAATTTCACCCTGTCAGAAAAGGGTTACTTCCGGATCGTTCAGGGAAAGAATAGACTTGGACATCTTGTCTAGGGAAACTTTAATTTCGTTGCAGAAAATTCGAAATAACATTGTTTTTTTATTTTTTACTCGTCCGTACACGAAATGTATCTGATTTATTAGCTCTAACGTAAAATAATTTGTTTTTTGTTTTTTTAAAAGTATTTCGGGAAGTTGGATTTGTACACCATCACACAGAAACTGGATGCAAAACAAAGTACTGGTTTGAAGAGCTTCCAACGTAAACTTCCTTAAAGAGAAGTATCTATATAGAGGGGGAAGTATAACGGAGGGGACGTAAACGTAGGGGGAAGTATAACGGAGGGGACGTAAAACGTAGGGGGAAGTAACGGAGGGGGAAGTATGGGGAAGTATATGGGAGGGGGAAGTTTAAGTGAGGGTAGTATAACAGAGGGTGAAGTATAACGTAGGGGGAAGTATAAGGGAACGAAAGTATAACGGAAGGAGATGTATGAGGAGGGAAAGTATAAAGGAGAATTTTCCAAGTTTGTTTTTTCGAAAAATTTTCCGGGTTTTTCTTTTTTTTGAAAAATTTTTTAAGTTCTTTTTTTGGAAAATTTTTTTAAGTGTCAAGGTAGAAATGGGCTCTTTGGCCTAGGGATGTGCCTCTCGTAATGGGTAGAAGTACGAAATGTCTCCCTACTAAAAAAAGTTAATAATAAAAAAGTGGCAATTTTTTACACCAAAATTCTTAAAAAATATATGGAGTAATTGGTGAAAATTTGGTGAAAATCGGATTAAGTTCGGCCGCCGCGAATTTTTTAAAATTTCAAACAGACATATCTCCGCCATTTTTTCGAAATTCAAAAATCGCCCTCGTTACATTCTTCTTCACCGGCTAAAGAAATTTGGTGAAAATCGGTTGAAAACTGTGGGCGTAAAGTGTTCCGGAAATTCAAACTTTAAACTGACATATCTCCGCCATTTTTAAGGAAGTTAAAAGGACGACGATACGGAAAAGTAGGTATACCGATTTAAAAGGCAGTGGATTCCAAAACTAAGCAGGGATTTCAAACATTACGAATAGTCAAATGTTCTTGGGCTCTAACTTTCAATGAAGCTGAAAGTTCAGATGACTTTCATGACCGTGGGCGGTTCATAATACGAAATAACGAGGGTTCATAAATAAAGGCCAAAATGTGAATCTAAAAGGCATTCTGAGCCTTTTGCCGATTTAGTAGGCAGTGGATTCCTAACCATTTAAAAAGTGGAGGAATAATCTAAAACCTTTATCTACTGAGAAAGCTTCTCCAGATTCGTGAACGTTTTAACCATCGATTTAAGTAAAGAATCTAAAATCTTAATTTATTGAGAAGGCAGTGGATCCGACGATGAATTCGCCACGGTTCAATGTATATTTTCAGTTTATACGACCTCTCGGATAAGTGCGAAGCCGAGTCTATGTCGTTTTTTTATCTCCACTCTTCTATTCCGGGCGCATCTAATTATAAAACAAGACTTTAACGACAAGAGAGAAAGAGGGAAAAACTTTATGCGAAAAAAATTAAATAATAGAAAATCCAGTTAATTAAAATGTTTAAACAAATTAAAAAGTCAGAAAAAAAAAATCGTTTCTCAGAACAATTATTAACTTTGTTTCCTTGAAGGGATTTAAAAAAAACGTCGAATATAGACATGGATACTATTTACAGAGCGGAATTTGAACCTAGGGCCTTAACCTTGTTTGATTCGTCTCTCTCCTTGAAATTACTTCCAAGAGAAATCAGGAAGCTAAATTTTTTTTTTATTCAATCAACATAAAAATGAGAAAAAAAAAAGAATTTGGCTCTTTCTTTCATACAAAGAATACCGCTTTATTTCAGTGCCAAATATAGTTAATTGGATGAATTTTTGCCAAGGATATATCTTTTTTTCCTGCTTTAAAGCTCGTAAAAAACAGGGAGATAATAAAAAAGGAAATTACGGTTGGTGTAAATAAAGGGAAATTACGATATTTAGAAGTTTGTAGGCGAATTATTTTGATTTACGCCTTCCTCTTTGTTTTCTTTGGCAAATTTCGACGTCTTCATAATATTCTTTTCACATCAAGACTCCCTGGATAAAAAAATAGAGATCGACGAAAATAAACCATAACATTTTCGTGCGAAATCGACTTTTTTTTTACTGTTTGTAATAAAAAAAATTACAGGAATACAGAAGCTAAAAAAGCTAATTCCGTCAGCAGAGGGGCATAATCGTAATTCTGATTAATTTTTCAACTCCCACCCAAAAAATTTTGATTAACGGAGACGAATACATTCGTAATCGTAATCGTAACCGTATTCAGTTTAAAATTTTTTATATGAACAAGTTTCATAAAATCATATTTGTAATTAAAATTTTTTAATCAACCCAGCTCAAAACTTTAAAAAATAATTTTCTCAAAAAATCGTAAGAAAATATCGAAAAAAGCTTTCGTCAAGATAACTATTAGGTGTACAAAATGAAACTCAGCCACAGGGTAAATTTGAATTTTGTAGATTTCAGCCGAGTTTTATTTTGTACACCTAGTAGTTCATTTTTTCAAAATTTTAAATATTTTAGTCGTTAAAGTCCATCAAAAGTTGACCTTCTCCGTGTAAGAAGGTTATTGAAGTATGTAAACCATTAAGAAGGTTAATTTTTAAAGGCTTGTAAATCGTAAACCGTTACAGATATTGAAAAAATGCACTAAATAAAATCTGTTGGAAATTTAATTCTCTTTCATTTTTATTCTATTCATTTTTCTCTAGGACGCACTGTTTTCAAGATAAATTAATTTAAAAAAAACTAATTTCCGAAAATGGTGCATCCTAGAAAAAATAATTAAGGGCAAATTTATAGAGAATTAAATTTCCTACAAGTTTTATTTATTAGGTGTACAAAATGAAACTCAGCCACAGGGTAAATTTGAATTTTGTAGATTTTAGCCGAGTTTCGTTTTGTACACCTAATACATAGAGAAGATCCTATTAAATTAGGTGAAAATCGGATTAAAATTGGGGAAAAAATCCGGGCAATAAATCTGAACTTTAGACAGACATATCATCGACATTTTTGCGAATTAAAAAAACTCTTGTCATTTTTTAAGTTGCTATAAAAGGAAGAACCTGCGAAAATTTGGTGAAAATCGGATGAAAACTGCGGCGGTGAAGAACGAATGAAATTTGGGACCGACGGACGGACGGCCGGCACCACTGACAACCTCATGATCGGCAAAGATCACTAATGAGTTGTCCTTTACCCTTTTCAAGACACTGTACCTCGGAGGTGGCGTTAAAAAATTACTACTTAAAAAATTTTTCATGGAAAATTGCAAATAACATTTTATGATGATAATTATAATCGTATTACGATCATCATATTCCTAATTATGTAAATATATTCATTTTTGTTATAGTAATCATAATCAAAATACTACGATTACGATTAAGCCTTTCTCTGTTGTGAAGGCCAGGCCCTAGACGAGTTTTTTTTTTCAACCATAAAACGTGCTCTTTTCAACGATAAAAATTCAAGTATCTCGACCAGCCAAATTTATTCTTTATTAAAGCAGGCGGAGCGAAAAGAATGACCCCTGGTTCCGGTATAATGCATCATAGAAATCTAATTAAGTTACACAACGAATTTTGTTTTCGTTGCTTCTCTCCTCACGCCGGCTCCCGGCACCGCTCCGTCTACGAGCACCGATCGATTTTTACCTGTTAAAAAAACATAGGGCGACGAAAAGTCTCTAAAAAGATCAGTTTCAGCAAAAATTTCTAAGAGAAAACTCTTCTAAGATAAAAATTTTTTCTTTGGAACTATCACGGTTTAAACAGCCGCTTTGATATTAGTACAGGGCATTCGCCTACTTGCTATGAGCTCCACAAGTTGAAAGAATCCACAGTGCATGAAAGTATAAAATGAAGTTACACAGGAGCAGAGAGAAGTTCGAATTATATCGACCAGAGACCATCCTCCAGACATTTCCGAGGTCGAAAACGTTCTGGAGCACAAAAGCTTTACGCATGTATATCACAGCCCTCCCCCTCTTCACAGGTACTTAAGGGCCTCAAAAGAATGTCATTATAAAAAAAAAGTTATATTTCGACAATAGTTCTATTTCAAAAATACATCTTAATGGCGCCAAAACTTGCGAAAGGAGGAACACACAGAAAAAGTGGGATAAATATTCATAAGACAAAAATACCAAACTGCCCAATAACACATTCCGTCCGATTCGACTAACGTAACCCTCAAAACTATTTGGGTCCCTCCCCTAATTTTCGACTTTGACCCAAGGACGATGAAAAACTTACGTCCGAACGTTCGAGAGCCAAAATGTTCAAGTTGTCATAGTTGTTTATAAGGTGTGATGTTTACACACTTTCGGTCAAGGACAGCAGCAAAAATTTTGTGCAAAAATATTTCTTTTCAAATAAATTTTTTAAAAACCCACTTATCTTGAGTTACTATACAACTATCTTCTAAATCTAGGATCTTAAATTGCGAGGAAGTTGCCATTTTGTAGGCCAAACGTTCAATAGAAGACAGTATAGTTTAAAAAAAATCACGTTCTCCGATATTTCTGAGGCCGCGCCATCCCTGATATAAGAGAAAATTTATTTATTTAAGAGGGGATGTCATTGGTCATCTTAAAAATAGGGGGTGGCCGGATGGACAATATGACCCTTGGGTCATTCCAGTCTGTGCCTCAAGAATATGAAGAAGACGAACTTCTGACAGGAGGGTAAGTTCAATAAAATAAAGTAAACATATTAAGCATAAGGCGCGGAAAAAGCTACCTGTGGGGTAGGGAAATAATCAATGGGGTCTCCATAGCTCGATGGGTAAGAACCCCAGAGGTCGTAGGTTTGAATCCCACTATGGAGACCTAACGTTTTTTCACTTATTTTCCTCTTCCTAATTTACATGGTTTACAATTAAATTAGAAGTAGTATAAGACGTAGGTAGTTTACTTTTTTGTTTTGTCAGTTTGTTGAATTAGTCCACACCACAAGTCCCCCCTTGATATAAGAGACATAGCAATATTGCGAAAGCTCTTGCCTGGGCCCATATTCATTTTTTCCTAAATCGAAGGTGTTCGTTCAAGGGAAAATGGGTGACACCAAGGCGTAAATGGATAGGCTAAGCCGGGACGACTCTTAGACAGTGCATTTTCAGGCGCAAAAAAAAAGATTTTTATGGGCCACAACGCGAATTTCACCCGTAATGAGAGGCAATGCAATAAGGCGAAAGCCTCCTGCCTGCGCTCATATTCATCCTCTTCTAAATTGAAGTTGTTAAGATCAAGGGAAAACGGGAACAATTTTGATCACGGCGCAAATACAAAGGCTAATCCAGCAAGACTACTAGACATTGCGTTTTAAGGAGCAAAAGAGGCTTTAAAAGATTTAAAAGAAATAACGAAGTTGTGGTACAGAATAATAATTGATTCTTTAAGGCAAATTTAGAGGATATCCCAACTTTTTTTTGTAAAAAAATTATTTATCCACAACAAAGAAACAAAAAAAATTTAAGAAAATTCTGACTAGTACAAAAGTCATTTTAAGTCAGAAAAAAAGGTTTCTGGAGCCTAGAGTTTAATTGCTGTTTTTTACATGCTTTTAAATGATAAAATGAGTTATATCTTCTGACCTTTATGAGGTGCGCAAAAAAAAAAAAAAAAAAAAAAAAATTTATAACTTAATTGTGGGCACAATTTTTCCTGATTTTTTCATACTTTTCAGAGTGGTGAACAATACTCAAATTGGCGAAACACGTATTTTGGGCCCAAAAATACGTATTTTTAAAAATTCAGGCTTTAAGGGGACACCAAACAAGGAGGACTATAAATACTATAAAATTTATAAAATAAATTTATATAATTTAATATAATTAATAAATTATAATTTAATATAATTTATAATTATAATTTAATAATATATAATAATAATAATAATAATAATAATAATAATATATAATATATAATTTAATATATATTTATATATTATTTAATATAATTAATTTTATATAATTTAATTTATAAAAAAAATAAAATAAAAAAAAAAAATTTATAAAATATATTTATAGTATTTATAGAAAATGCGCTTTTATATTTTTCCTTGAACAAATATTTTACGATATATTGAGTACAAAATTTAACAAAATCCTTCGCTTTTCAAGAAATGTTTCTCGCTCTTAGTATACTCGAAGCCATTACATACTTTAAAACCATTAGTCGAACGGAGTCCGTAGACTCATTTCTGAGGTAATACGACTTAAAAACATCCCTCGGAAGATGTTTTTTAAATAATATAAATGAAAAATACTATTCACTTTTAAAACTTTTTAAAAATAACTTTCTTTTATCACGATTAGAAACTTGACTGCTCTCTAGTAGAAATCTAGTAAAAACACCCGCCATCGTTCCTTCTCTTCTCAACAGATCTCAACGCCTAAACAACTCTCTAGTTTCACCTAATTTACCTATGAAATCTATAGATAACTTAGGATAAAATTATCTTTAATAGTCTTCGCATCCTTAAAATTCGTAATGCCAAATTTTTTTTTGCACATCCGCACTGGCAAATGCGGGACAAATATTTTTTTTCCTCTAAAAATCTAGGTCAAAAGAATAAAAACGATTTTTCTCTTTCCGACTTGTTATAAGGAAGCGATTATTTTATTTTGGAATGCCGTGAATCTCTCCCAATGAGGGACGCCCTTGGCGAAAGGAATAGGCGTCCGGGACATACGCCAAAATCCCGCGAAATCAACATAGAAGAAATATCTAACATACAAAAATAATGTCACCAAACAATCAATTATAAATCGAGTTCAAATAGTCTACGTGTTTTTATCCATGGAGCTAAATTGATAAAAAATACTTTCTAAGAACGCAAATCGCTTTATTTATATTTGATTTTGATTCCGAATTTCCAATTTAAAATCAATCATTTCGTAAATATCATTAAAGAGTAAACGATCGTGAGAGAATAAACTAACGGATTAAAGGGTTTACGTTAATCTATTGTTTTGTTTAAAATGTCCGCGGTGTTTATTTAATGACCCGCTTTATGCTAAAGGGTTGGCGACCCTCATAACATCGGCACCTGTCCTCATAAATGTTCATTTTTCGCTCGGAATAGAAGCGGACGCTGACCCTATCCGACATCAAATATCACCGGTGATCTTAAAATTTAATCCCAAAGTTTGATTCTAACCAGCAAATCAGAGACTTCCTCCATAAACCCTTTCACTCCAGCTTGTACAAAAGGAAGCATAAAGCTTTCAGGCTATAGACGTCAGTAGCGCAAAATAGGGACATTTATGAGTGGACGACGAAAATGACCAAAAATGAAGCAAAAAGAATGTGTGAAAATTTGATGAAAATCGGTTCAAAACTGAGGCCGTGAAGTGTTTCGAAAAAATGCTACGGCCGGCCGGAAACACAGACAAAGTTGAGATATTCGATTTGACCCTCCGGACCCCGGAAGACCCTTCCCCGAAAACCCGACGTCGAGGGTATCACAATAAATTCTTTAAAGAAGTTAAAATTCTTGCTTTCGTAGGAATGGAAGAGGTTCAAAGAAAGGGAGAAAAGAGGTTTCTAGACCATAAAATTGGAAAAATGTGGTTCCTCCGCTAAGAAAAACGAAAGATTTCCTCAGTCATCTCTTCTTTGAAAAGGCCAAAAGTTTTTTCGAAATTTTAAAAAATGGCTGAGATCGAAAGTTTTGTTTAACACGCTAAGGTTGGTCCTCCTGAACAATATTTTGATAGGTTATTATAAAAAGGTTATTATTTCTACTTTTTCATCCTGAAAGTTTGAGGCTAATTGACGAAACTTTATCTGAGGTTTTGTTCTCCCCCATTATTTATTCAAAACAAAAGAGGTGAAATCTTTAAAATAACATTTTAGTTTAAAAAGAAAACGTTTCGTAAACTGTCCATCAAGTCAAAACAGGGCGAGAACGAAAGAATTCTGGCAATATTCATAATAATAGACTCTCTGGATGCTTCTTAGATTAGATCCAAATGTGTTTTATAACGGATAAATCGAGCATGCAGGATCCAGAATAGAAACGTGTAGTGTTAGCGTTTTTCGTGTGGCCCTAAAGATGTAAACATCCTATTAATACTCTTTCGTTGTTCAGAGTATGGGAGCTATTTAAAAAATAATAATGCGGGATAAATGGATTATTTTAAATTTTTAAAATACACTTCCGATATTAGCTGGTGGATATCCAAAAAAGCCTTTTTAGTCTCTAGTTTATTTTTATAAATGACGGAGATCCTTGGAATAATTTCCATTCATACGATTAACCCCGTGACGTTTTTAAGTCATGCGTGGAAAGTATTTATATCTTCCTTTTTTTTAAAAGAACGAAAATTAAAAAGTAGGATTTTGACGGAACTACCTAAAGAAACTTGTATTGGTGTACAAAATGAAACTCGGCTATAATCTACAAAATTCAAATTTACCCTGTGGCTGAGTTTCATTTTGTACACCTAATAAATAAAAATTGTAGGAAATTTAATTCTCTATAAATTTGCACTTAATTATTTTTTTCTAGGATGCACCATTTTCGGAAAATAATTTTTTAAAAATAAATTTATCTTGAAAACAGTGAGTCCTAGAGAAAAAATGAATAGAATAAAAATTAAAGAAAATTAAATTTCCAACAGATTTTATTTAGTGCATTTTTTCAATATCTGTAACGGTTTACGATTTACAAGCCTTTAAAAATTAACCTTCTTAATGGTTATACTTCAATAACCTTCTTACACGGAGAAGGTCAACTTTTGATGGACTTTAACGCCTAAAATGTTCAAATTTTGAAAAAATGAACTACTAGGTGTACAAAATGAAACTCGGCTAAAATCTACAAAATTCAAATGTACCCTGTGGCTGAGTTTTATTTTATACACCTAATATTAATAAAAATTTGATGGGGGAAAGAAATATGTACATAGTGAATACTTACAGAAAATCAACATGTGGGATCGAAATAATTTTAGCTTTACGGCTTTTAGCTTTTAGCTTTATTTTTTATTTTAGCTTTTAGCTTTACGGCCGGTGAGGTCTTCCGGAAAAAAATAAACTCGGATAAAAAATTGTAACGATTAAGACAGTAAGGATTTCAAAAAAACAAGGGACCCTTTCCAAAAACCAGACATGGAGGATAAACCAATAACTTCTTTTTAAGAACGTTCAAAGAGACCATTCCAAATACGAACGTAAACTATCTTGTAGAAACAAACCATTAGAAGCAAGAGTTTTCGTGGAGTATATACGTGGGAGAGGGTATAGCCCCAAAGAAAAAAAAAGTTTATATATTAAAATTTAGTCAAATCTCCTCCTTTAAAAATAAAGCTCTTGGCATTTTCGAGATAACTACTGAAGGAAGATTCTGAGAAAATAGAGGCCAGTAAAGTGTTCCGAAAAACGGGCCGGCGCCACGAAAACCTCCGTGTCTAAAAGACCCTCACCAAAGCCAGAGGGTAACACAATATTTCTTTTTGAGAACGTTAAAAACGAAAAATCAAAGTTATTAATCACTAAAAGATTATTTTAGTTGTTCGCACACAATTAAGAAACGTATTTAGAACAGCCTGACAGTTGGACATTTTGATCGGGATGCTCGGTGCATGTTCTGAGCATTTTTGAAAGATTGAATTTTTAATAGAACGGAAAGAATGCCAAAATATAAATTCCGTCTTAATTTTAAAAACAAACTCATGCTTAAAGAGGCAAGCATTTAATTTAAAAATCGTACCTCTTCGATTTTGAAACTAGTCCTCCGTGTGACTTTACGGCGGATTTCTCCTTCGTAAACTTCTTCGACGGTACTCATCTTGAATTTGAAATAATCGAAACCGAAAGAATCTAATGTTTTTTAAGAGTTCAAAACAAAAAAACTTGGTAGCTCACAACGGTAGCGATCGGGGCTTTAGACTGGAGATAAGGTGGGAGTCGCAACCCCACTACGCCGGGTAAAAAACGAAATTTCGGCGCCTAAAGTCCTTACGGGAATCCTCCTCTAGCCTTACAGCTGATTGATTGTCTACCCTGCCAATTGTTAAATATAACAGCAGCTTCCCCCGGAATTCGTCAAAAATAACACGCACGTGGGTGGGTGGAGGGGTGATTTTTTGTGAAGGAAACATGTGTTAACGTCCTCTGATATGTAGAACATTCAACAACCATTTGCCTTCCTTGATACCTTACCAATCAAAACATTTTCTTAAAAATTACCTAGTTTTTCTTAATTAATAAAGTTTCTTCTCTAGAACGAGGCCACTTCCTTGTAGTTGTCTCCGGGCGCCATGGCAATATGGCAAGAGCCCCCGCCTTGGCACATCCCCCTCTCCCTCTTTAAGTCAATTCTTTGGAAGCTAACACAAATAAGAAAAAGAATAAAAAAGTCTTTCGAAGTCTATGAATCAACCCAAAAAATTTTCTTGGTCGAACGATCCATGCGAGTTTTGCTTTTAAGCCCGATTCACCAGAGTTCGCTAACGGCTTGAATCGGACCAGTACTTTACTTAGGGCCAAAACTGCGAATCTCCCAAACCGTTCATCATATTTTCGCTTTCAAACTTAATAGTGATGTTTTGCGGATGGCTAAGAAAGATTTAATAAAATAAAGGACTACTCTGGGGCTCTTTTTTTATAACAGATTTGAATTTTACTGAGAGTAAATTAGGCGATTTATGAATTTTCATTATGTATTACGAAAGAAAAGAAATGAGGCGCTCCGGGTACGAAGGGCGAACTCAACAAAAAGTAGTTTCGAGATATTCGCATTATAAAGTTTTATGTTACGGGCGAACTCAACAGAAAAGTCATGCCCTGGAATGGGAAAAGGAGTGGGGGTTGTGGACTAGGATGTGGAGTTCGCCCTTCGTACCCGCTCGGATATCGCAGTTAGAGCTTTGCCGCATATCGGTTTTTACGTATTTAAAGGGGAAAAAAGGGCGAACTCAACATAAAAATTATATGGGTGTATTCACCAAGAGGTCTAGAATCTGAAAATGAAAATGAAAAAAAAAAAATTATTATTTTATTTTTTCCTACAACTTATAGGCCAACATCGGCCAACAAGAAGTGCCTATAATGAAGCCTACTCGTTTATGTTAAAGATAGTGAATCATTTATTTTTTAAGTGAATCATTTACTTTCATAAAAATCACAAGTGTCAAACGAGAAAAGAGCCCAAATAACATTATTTTGTGTCAATATTTTTCTGCTCTTAATTATTTAAAAAGTTTTCAAAATGAAAACGAGCTAATTGATTTTTACTTGATGAGACTTTTACCGGGAAACTTCCTTTAAAAACATTCGCGGTCGATTATTTAGGGAAGAAAAACAAGTGAAAAATTACATCCGCGTGTAGAAATAACGTAGACGGCGGTCTTTTAAAACGGTGAAAAGTTGAAAGGGTTCCGTTTGATCTTCTCCCCTTGAGAATAGAACAGGCATGAAATTTAACAGACAAGTGCGCCTCGGGGATAGTTGACTCTAAAATTCTTATTTACTTCTGGTTTTTTAGTCCGGCAGTGTTCATCTCAGTCAAAAAGAATCCCTAACTTCCCGCCAAAAAATGTCTGTAGGCCATAAAAAGTACTAGCCTGGAAGTACATATGAGGCGCTCCGGGTACGAAGGGCGAACTCAACATCGGACAAATTTTTTTTTTTTTCATTTTCAGATTCTAGATCTTGGTGAATACACCCATATAATTTTATGTTGATTTCGCCCTTTTTCCCCTTTAAATACGTAAAAACCGATATGCAGCAAAGCTCTAACTGCGATATCCGAGCGGGAACGAAGGGCGAACTCCACATCCTAGTCCACAACCCCCACTCCTTCTCCCATTCCAGGGCATGACTTTTCTGTTGAGTTCGCCCGTAACATAAAACTTTAAAATGCGAATATCTCGAAACTACGTTTTGTTGAGTTCGCCCTTCGTACCCGGAGCGCCTCATATAAAGGAAGGAAAAGTACAAAGGAGAGGAAATTTTTAATGAGGGAGAAGTACCTATACATAATTTTAATTTTTAAGCAAACTCCAAGTTATTTAATTTTTTTTTTCATTTATTTATTTTTTGTGCCAGAGGGATGCCCGTCTTAACCGTGGTGAATACTACTACACACTATGAACCCACTGCTCTAATAGGTATTAAAATAATTTTTTACACCGAAAATTCTTTGAAAAATATAAGAAGTATCTGGTGAAAATCAGACCAAAGGTTCGCTCCTTGCGCAAATATAGAATTTCTTGTTCAACTATCTATTGCGGAAGATTTCCGTGAAAATTTGGTGAAAATCAGTTGAAAATTGTGACTTTAAAACTACGGCGGGCAGAACCACAAAATTGGGATCGTCGGTATAGAATTCCATAATCAATTTGACCCTAAGGGTTCTGGAGGACCTAGTCCTAACAACAAGGATGGTGAAACGATAATTTCTTTAAGCACTTAAAATTAAATCGTAAAAATAAAACAATAATATTTGACAGGTGTTTTTTAATTCACCTACAATGTAATTAAAATAAAATAATAAAAAAAATAAAAGTTAAAAAAAATTTTAATTTAACGTGCGAACGTTCGCGAACCCGAAGATTTTCTCCCCCACTCAACCGCTCCAGTTTTCTATATAACTATTAAAAGGCCACCTGTAGATTAGTCCCCATCCCTCGTTCAGGATTAACAGGTGAGCATCCAAATTCATCGATTTCCAAATTAACCAATAGATATATTCAAAGGTTTTTTTTTTTTTTACGAGAATCCTAAGTAATTTAAAACAAAATATTGGGCAGCCAAAATTTTAAAAACTATCTAATAAATAAAAACGCCATCATTTCTTTGAATTCTTGTTCTTAAAGGGTTAAAAGAAATAAAATCAACTGACCTGAAAAATAGTTGAATATCTTGGCTTCCAACACAAAAAAACTTGTGAAGTTTCTGGTAGTACATACGGTCATACCTGGGGAAAAAATTATTTATGAAATCATTATTTTTTTTTATCACATAAAAATTGGATCAATTTATTCAAACATTGAAAATGATAAATACCTAACATTTATTCCTAGTACAATGGATAATTTTCTTGAATTTAGTTTTATTCTTCAGGGCATCTAAAATATTGACAAATTTTAGGTAAGTTTTCTTTCATAAAACTCATTAGTTACTCATTAATGACAAAATTACTAACATAAATTTTAGATTTTTAAGCTATTTTATTGCTTATGAATTGCCGATAGCATTTATTGGTGTAATGAAATATGTATGTCGCCAAAATAAAAAGGAAAAATAAAAAATATCCTAGATTTATCCATAAATCCTCACCAAATTCAATTAAACTATGTACTAGGATAAAACATGAAACGAAAAAATTATTTTTTCTTCTTACTTAATTTTTTAACTTCAGGGCATCTAAAATATTGACAAATTTTAGGTAAGTTTTCTTTCATAAAACTCATTAGTCATTACTCATTAATGACAAAATTACTAACATAAATTTAGATTTTAAGCTATTTTATGCTTATGAATTGCCGATAGCATTTATGGTGTATGAAATATGTATGTCGCCAAAAATAAAAAGGAAAAAAAAAAATATCCTAGATTTATCCATAAATCCTCACCAAATTCAATTAAACTATGTACTAGGATAAAACATGAAACGAAAAAATTATATTTTTTCTTCTTACTTAATTAGTAATTGTAAAGTAATACCTTTCAGTTTTTGGAAGGGGTTTTGAACCCATTGAGATGTTGGTTTATTTGGTCAGAGTTCACCAATGCTGATTTAAAGCTAAATAACCGAGTAAATTAGGGGAGTGGAGAGAGTGGAAAAAAAGTTGGGCCCCCGGCGGGATTCGAACCTACGACCTCCAGCTTACCGGGCTAGCGCTCTAACCAACTGAGTAGAGGCCAATTGGAAGAACGCCTCCGATCTGAGTTCTAATCTCACACGTTTTCCCCACTTACTTCCTCTCATTCTCCCTCAATTTTTACTGTGACGTATTTTCAGGGATATAGTTACAATTGGGTAGCCGTACATGTAGACAGATTCAACCCCAATGTACCCCCCCTCCAATTACACCACCCACTACCTAATTATTCCCTCAGTACAGTTTTATAGTGTCTCCACATTATGGACATTACATAATATTTTTTAGATGTTGGTTTATTTGGTCAGAGTTCACCAATGCGGATTTTTAAAGCTAAATAACCGAGTAAATTAGGGGAGTGGAGAAGAGTGGGAAAAAAGTTGGGCCCCCGGCGGGATTCGAACCTACGACCTCCAGCTTACCGGGCTAGCGCTCTAACCAACTGAGCTACTAGAGGCCAATTGGAAGAACGCCTCCGATCTGAGTTCTAATCTCACACGTTTTCCCCACTTACTTCCTCTCATTCTCCCTCAATTTTTACTGTGACGTATTTTCAGGGATATAGTTACAATTGGGGTAGCCGTACATGTAGACAGATTCAACCCCAATGTACCCCCCCTCCAATTACACCACCCACTACCTAATTATTCCCTCAGTACAGTTTTTATAGTGTCTCCACATTATGGACATTACATAATTATTTTTTAGATGTTGGTTTATTTGGTCAGAGTTCACCAATGCTGATTTTAAAGCTAAATAACCGAGGTAAATTAGGGGAGTGGAGAAGAGTGGAAAAAAAGTTGGGCCCCCGGCGGATTCGAACCTACGACCTCCAGCTTACCGGGCTAGCGCTCTAACCAACTGAGCTACTAGAGGCCAATTGGAAGAACGCCTCCGATCTGAGTTCTAATCTCACACGTTTTCCCCACTTACTTCCTCTCATTCTCCCTCAATTTTTACTGTGACGTATTTTCAGGGATATAGTTACAATTGGGGTAGCCGTACATGTAGACAGATTCAACCCCAATGTACCCCCCCTCCAATTACACCACCCACTACCTAATTATTCCCTCAGTACAGTTTTTATAGTGTCTCCACATTATGGGACATTACATAATTATTTTTTAGATGTTGGTTTATTTGGTCAGAGTTCACCAATGCTGATTTTTAAAGCTAAATAACCGAGTAAATTAGGGGAGTGGAGAAGAGTGGAAAAAAAGGTTGGGCCCCCGGCGGGATTCGAACCTACGACCTCCAGCTTACCGGGCTAGCGCTCTAACCAACTGAGCTACTAGAGGCCAATTGGAAGAACGCCTCCGATCTGAGTTCTAATCTCACACGTTTTCCCCACTTACTTCCTCTCATTCTCCCTCAATTTTACTGTGACGTATTTTCAGGGATATAGTTACAATTGGGGTAGCCGTACATGTAGACAGATTCAACCCAATGTACCCCCCCTCCAATTACACCACCCACTACCTAATTATTCCCTCAGTACAGTTTTTATAGTGTCTCCACATTATGGACATTACATAATTATTTTTTAGATGTTGGTTTATTTGGTCAGAGTTCACCAATGCTGATTTTTAAAGCTAAATAAGTTGGTTAGAGCGCTAGCCCGGTAAGCTGGAGGTCGTAGGTTCGAATCCCGCCGGGGGCCCAACTTTTTTTCCACTCTTCTCCACTCCCCTAATTTACTCGGTTATTTAGCTTTAAGAACCCATTGAGGGTACATATTTCAACGCTGGAAAATAAAACTTTATTTATTTATGTTAAACAAGGAACTGCAAGCCTAGAATAAAAGACTCGTTATGTGATAAAAGTGACGTCTATTATCTATTATTTACCTACTTTGACAAACCAAAGGCCAGGGGAAAAAGAGAATCGGAGTTGTTGAAAAAATTAGGTAAAGCCGCGGCCGTAGGGCACTAAGCAAAACAACAGACAGATCTGCGCCATTTTTGCGTTTTAAAAGAAAACAAAACATCCATAGCCAAGGGGAAAATTCATTCGACAAAGAAAATCTTTTCAAGGTAATTACGAAAGAAAGGTCAAAATCGGATGAAAATTACGGCGTTACAGCAAATTTTTGAAGGATAAAATCAAGAAAATAAAGACCGTCAATTTGACCCTTTTCACGCCGCACCGGTTCATTGTAAAAGTAGTTTTAACTTTCTCAGGAGGAAGTCATTGTATGACTCTGCTTCAGCCTTTTTTTAGAAGGTTCCAGACCCCGAAAATTCTTTTGTGAATCAAGCTGTGGTGCCAGTTTTCCCTGAATGTTTTGAGCTTTTTTTTTCTTTTTCTTTTTTCAAAATTTGCAGAAATATAGCGACACCTTTTCTGCCGCTCGAAAAAAAAAAAAAATCGCTCTAGTGTAACGGGTCCAGCGACTCCCATTTGGGTACACAGGGCGATTTGTGGCTCGCGATAATCGCGCCAGTGTGTTCCGGGCTTAATATTATTTTCTAAGCATATAATCATAAATCAAACGGGTATTTAGGCTTCTTTAATTTTATTTCTTTCTTAAAAGTATCGGACCAAACAGATATTAATGAATTATTTGTTAAGTCGTAAAAAAAAGTCCATAAATTAATCCAAACACAAAGATCTTCATCGCCGAGCAAGTTTTGAACGTAAAGGTCAATGTCATAATCTTCAAAAACCGACTAAACTCTAATTTAATAAATTAATAGCGGGTAATTTGCATAATTTTTATTCACAAGATTAAATTCAGGCGACAAAAGACGACCTTTTCCTCTTAGCAAAACAATCGGAAATCTTCTTTCCCGTCGTTTTTCGTTCGAATCTTGATCAAGGTTGATGACGGGACAATCCGTGACGAAAAATAGTCTTTTTTATATGCAACGGTTTAACCTTTTTGTGACAATCGACGAAAACCAAACAGGAAATTGAATCCACTCATGACTTTGAATAGATTTCATCGCATTCATAAGAAAGGTCAAAAAATAGTAGAGAAAAACACGAAAGCTGGATACATCCCAAACGTCATTCATTCAGACGACGATAGATATTCAAAGGGGTTAAGAGGTGATTTCTCAAGGGGCTTAATCCGACAAACGAAATAGCATACCCACTTCTAAAACCCGGACGTGGAGGGTAATATTAGGTGTACAAAATGAAACTCAGCCACAGGGTAAATTTGAATTTTGTAGATTTTAGCCGAGTTCATTTTGTACACCTAGTAGTTCATTTTTTCAAAATTTTGAACATTTTAGGCGTTAAAGTCCATCAAAAGTTGACCTTCTCCGTGTAAGAAGGTTATTGAAGTATAACCATTAAGAAGGTTAAATTTTAAATGCTTGTAAATCGTAAACCGTTACAGATATTGAAAAAATGCACTAAATAAAATCAGTTGGAAATTCAATTCTCTTTAATTTTTATTTTATTCATTTTTTCTCTAGGACGCACTGTTTTCAAGATAAATTTATTTCAAAAAAAATATTTTCCGAAAATGGTGCATCCTAGAAAAAAAAATTAAGTACAAATTTAAGAAAATTAAATTTCCTACAATTTTTATTTATTAGGTGTACAAAATGAAACTCAGCCACAGGGTAAATTTGAATTTTCTAGATTTTAGCCGAGTTTCATTTTGTACACCTAATACAACAACTTCTTTTGAGAACCTCATGACTTACTCTTGAGGACAATGAAATCTCATGGATCTAAAGAGAAACCCAGAATCAGCGCTTTCCTCAAAAACAAAATATTTTCATAAGAAAAATCGAAAATCTTACTGTAGTACGATAAAAATCGAAAGTGATACCCATTTAAAAAAAATTATTTTTCAAATTTATTATGGTTTGCTTTACATAATGGAGAAAACAACAATTTGTTCAAACACAACATTTTATTGATATTATCTTATTTGCTTATTTTTAGATTTTTTTAAAAAATGGTTAACCTAACGATTTTCGTTTTGATCTCCTTTTCGAGTATTGGATTCAGCTATGCCTGTAGCGGAGCCAGACTTTTGCGTAAGTTGATGATTGGTACTTTATTGCAGTAGGTCAGTGGTCAAATCTTTGGTACTAGTTTTTTCGTGCTTATTTTTCCTAGCCTTGCACTCTAAATTGCCGTGATCCTAAAGTTTTTTTTCCAGGTAGTGGAGGTCTAACGTGCCATGATAAAGAATTGATTATTGACACCCATAATAAACTTCGGCAAAAAGTGGCATTGGGACAAGCAAATGGTCAACCATCGGCAGTCAACATGTTAGAACTGGTACTCAGGAATTTATTATCAATTATCATTTTCATCATATTTTTGTTTAAAGACATGGGACGAAGAATTGGCAAGAGGTGCTCAGAGATGGGCGGACAATTGCGTCTTTCAGCACAACTCACAAAATGACAGACGAGTTTGTAAGAAACTTTATTTTTTGATATAATTGAAGTTAACGATGTTTTCAGCTCGATTTCAAGTCGGGCAGAATTTGGCTTTGGCTTGGTCTTCTCCTAGGCCGGATAATCTCGGTCCCGCGCCGGATTTTGTCAAAAACATAAACCTATGGTTCAACGAAGTTAACAACTATCAAGGCCGCTATTCAAGCGCAGTGGGCCACTATACTCAGGTACCTACCAACCATCCCACAAAAATAAATAAATAAATAAATAAATAACACGCTGCATGATCAAATCGTAGCCCTAGATGCAAAAATCGTAGTCCTAGATGCAAAATCGCCCAAAAAAATGAGATATTAACAAAGTAAAAATTAGCAAGAGAACTTTCCAACCTAATTAAATTTTTTTAAATTAATTTTGCGAATTTTGGTCATTGCAGCCGTTCGACCTGTTAGAAGGGTACTTTGTTCAAATTGAGGAGGTGCAGTAAAAAAAATTTTAAATTCATAGATGACAAACTTCTATTTTAAATCTTTCATTTTAGATGGTTTGGAGTGACACATATTTGGTCGGCTGTGGCTACAGCTATTTCTTAAAAGGGTCGCAATACACCAAATTCTACGTCTGTAATTATGGCCCTGCGTAAGTTTTTTTTTAAATATTGAATTTTTATTAATTTTAACTTTCTCAAAGAGAAGATATTGAATTGCCCTCGATGTACGGTTTTTAGGAGAGGGTCTCCCCAAGAAAATTGATTAGTGATGTTTACGAATCATGAGGTTGCCTGTGGTTTTTCCGAAATTTTTAGCTTTTCAAAGAATCTCAAAATTGCAGAGCTTTTTTCTGAATTCGCAAAAATGGCGGAGATGTCTGTCACAAATGGGGGGGGGGGGGGGGCTAATATTATTAGGTGTACAAAATGAAACTCGGCTAAAATCTACAAAATTCAAATTTACCCTGTGGCTGAGTTTCATTTTGTAACCTAATAAATAAAATTGTAGGAAATTTAATTCTCTATAAATTTGCACTTAATTATTTTTTCTAGGATGCGCCATTTTCGGAAAATAATTTTTTTAAATAAATTTATCTTGAAAACAGTGCGTCCTAGAGAAAAAATGAATAGAATAAAAATTAAAGAGAATTGAATTTCCAACAGATTTTATTTAGTGCATTTTTTCATATCTGTAACGGTTTACGATTTACAAGCCTTTAAAAATTAACCTTCTTAATTATACTTCAATAACCTTCTTACACGGAGAAGGTCAACTTTTGATGGACTTTAACGCCTAAAATGTTTAAAATTTTGAAAAAATGAACTACTAGGTGTACAAAATGAAACTCGGCTAAAATCTACAAAATTCAAATTTACCCTGTGGCTGAGTTTCATTTTGTACACCTATTAAATAGAGTCTGCTAAGGAAAAATTAATGGTAGGGTTAAATTTTGGTTGTTCGCCCCCGTTCTGTGTGGCCTCGCTGGGCAAAGACTTTCATTTTTTCCCCCTGATACTTACATAGATTTTCTTATTTTTAGGGGAAATATTAGAGGATTGGACCCCTACAAAAGAGGGAGACCATCCTGCACCCTTCAAGGAACTTCTCCGTCACGACGTTACCCAGGACTATGCAGTAAGCAACTTAATTTTTGCTATTACAATTTTCTTATCGTCAATTTTATTTTTTAGCTGTGCAAGGATACTTAAGCAGGCCGTGCTCTTATTATTATTTTTAAAAAGTATAAGAACGTAAAATTTGACGCACTGTGATAATAGGATTTGTTTTTGGTGTTCTACGGCACTTATTTACTTTATGTACATAACCGGTGAATTTTTTTACAATAAAAAGAAGTGATTTAATTAATACTTTTTAACTTCCTTAAAGAAGTTACTGTGATACCCTCCACGTCAGGTTTTTGGGGAAGGGTCTTCCAGTTTTCCTTACTTTCCTAAAAACTAAAAACGAAGAACAACTAACAGGTCGAATGACCTTGAGTTCAAATAGTTTGATAAATAATAATAAAGATAATCAACTCAAGTACCCAAAATTGAATTTTGATAATAAAATAAAAGTTTAACTTTCATTATCATAAAAACATAATAAATATATCATTTACCTTTTAAAAACAAATTGGATTGATGTAATCAAAATCGGAACAAAAGACAAGTCCAAATTCAGAAACAAACTGGTGGTTGGGGGACTGTTCACTGCCTTCTAAATATGTATGCCTTCTAAATTTCCCTAAGGGCCATCGATTTTTTTCCTTTTTTTTACAATTTGCTAATTTAATAAATAAAATCTACCTAAAATAAATAAAATATTTAAAAAACTATGCGTATGACAATAAAAATTTAAAAATTATAAAACATTTGAAATGGACCCAAAACGCCATTAACAGCGAAGAACTCGGAATGTCTTTTCTCGAAATCGAAGGATTTTTATCGTTTTTTCTTAAATGTTTGATTGTCTTCAGAAATTTTTGTTTACTCATCGTGATGGTAATCCTGTACCACGATGGAAGAGAATGTTGACAGTGCCGATTTAGCGAAAAGAGGAGTAAAAAATGTTATTCAATACATAATTTCCTTTTGAATTCGTTTATTTGAAAAATGGAAGCAGAATTTCACAGACGATTAAAACTTTTTGAGATAATCCATGTTTGTTCTTCGCCCTAGGACCCAATGTTGGGTTATTCTCGTCGGGATAAGAGCACCCGGGTATTGTGTTTTGTTCCATGGGCAATTGAGGGACGTGTAGCAGCATTCTCTAAGGCATGGCTTTTTAATATCGAATATCCTCGTGCATTCTGAAAACGCCGGCAAACGATACTCTCGTTTTTTGCAGGTGTTCAACTTATGCCCGACGTCAACACAAACGGGCTCGCTCGTCGGACAACAACACGGCATGCAGATCTTATCGACCGGCTTCCATTTTTCCAATTTGACCAGATCGCATGGCGGAGGTGGTGGCGGCGGCGGAATGACACACGTCTGCTTCATCGGCGGGAGCGGAACCGGAAGACATTCTCCTTTGAGCGTATTCGAGTAGAAAACTTTCTTAATTTTTTCAAACCCAGAGCGGCCACACTTTTCAACTGCCTTTTCTGGCGTAAAATCTTCATTTCTACTCCCTTCGACATGTCACTACCTGAAAAACTCACTTTTACACCATCATTTCATTAGAAACTAATTTACCTTTTTAGTCTTTTTTATCCGTGCCTGCTTGAAAATTTTAATATTTTATTCAGGTGATATTAAACCATCTGATAAGCAATTATATTAGGTGTACAAAATGAAACAGCCACAGGGTTTTGAATTTTGTAGATTTTAGCCGAGTTTCATTTTGTACACCTAGTAGTTCATTTTTTCAAATTTTAAACATTTTAGGTTAAAGTCCATCAAAAGTTGACCTTCTCCGTGTAAGAAGGTTATTGAAGTATAACCATTAAGAAGGTTAATTTTTAAAGGCTTGTAAATCGTAAACCGTTACAGATATTGAAAAAATGCACTAAATAAAATCTGTTGGAAATTAATTCTCTTTAAGTTTTATTCTATTCATTTTTCTCTAGGACGCACTGTTTTCAAGATAAATTTATTTTTAAAAAAATTATTTTCCGAAAATGCTGCATCCTAGAAAAAAAAATGAAGCACAAATTTACAGAGAATTAAATTTCCTACAATTTTTATTTATTAGGTGTACAAAATGAAACTCAGCCACAGGGTAAATTTGAATTTTGTAGATTTTAGCCGAGTTTCATTTTGTACACCTAATACCTGTTAAACTGGAGATCAAAATAAACATTTTTATTTCATTCTTTTTTATTTTCAAAACAAAACATTTCAAATTAACACAGCCATGAGGAGTAAAAAACAACTTAAATAGGAAATTCAATGCAAAAATCCAGGAGATGTGCTGTACGTAAAGTTCGCTAAAGCAGAATTCTCTTTGGGACTGTTCATTTCCAAAAAGTCGTCATCGTCTTCATTCTGGCTCAGTTCACCACCACCTTCATAAGGAACGAAACTTTCTTGATAATACGGCGTTATAAAATGTTTTGATCTAAAATAAAAATATGAATATGACCAAAATATTATGTATGGCTTACTTGGGTAATAAATAAGGATCGAATGGGAAAAATGTATCCAGCTGAACGTTTGTTGTGCTGACTGTAGCGCCTGTGCTGTCCCTAAATACTTGAGGAAGAGCGCTCTTCGAGTTTCTTTCAATTATTGTATAGCAGTAAGCCAACTGATACGCTCGGGCCACTGATGCAAAGTTTGATACGACTACAGGAAGACAAACTTTCAAAGGATTTAATCTACTGGTTATAATCTTTGTTAAGTTTAAACCTTGAAGAAATGAAAGTCCTGAAAAATAAAATGTTATATCAATTTCATTTATATCAAATTTACCTTTATTTTGAATTAATTCTTTGTATCGGAAAGCGATGATGTAAAATACAGCTTGACACGTCGCATAAAATACGCCATGTACTTTAGCATCTGAATAAGAATGATTTCCCGATTCATCTTGATTTACAATATAAGAATGAATCCATTCAGACATTTCGGAAAGCTTTTCCTGAAGGGTGAGAACCGAAATGTATTTCGCTCTGGCTAAAAGGCTGGCGATGTAACAAACGGCCGACTGACGTATCACCAAGTGATTCATCGGGTTTCTCACTTTATCCCACAAACTTTTCAAAAAGAAAAGCGCAAGGCCAGGTTTCAAACCGAAAATGTAAAACAAAACGAACTGAACATGCTGAGTAGAATGTGTCGGGAGTATCACAGAGTCGAAAATCTTCACCATATCCAAATAAAACAATTTTAAATATTCCAAATCGGAAGAGCAGTTATCTTTTATATGATTAAACATGACAGTCAACCCACAATCAATACTCGTCGATTTAGAAGTTTCATCCATTTCAAAAACACCATCAACCTCCATTTTTTCAGTAACCAACGTAGGAGTGTTCACATCAAGAGAAACAAACCTACAAAAAATATTAATATTTACATCTTCTACATTAAAACTTACTTCATAAATAGTATGTTTAATAATTCATATCGGAGTATAGGGATATTTAATGTTATTTGAAGAACATTGTACACAAATGACTCATGTTCATGAGGTGGTTTTTTAATGTAAGGATATCCACTTCTTACAGATGAAAGGACTATATCTTTTGACCTAAAAAAAATTGTTAAAATTGTTTAAATGAATATTAATCTCTTACATTGGAATAACTGCAACAATTGAAAGTAGAACTTGATGTAAATGTTTGAAACATTCTTTACTTTTTTCACTCGGAACACCGTTTTCCCATTCTTCAGAATCTGAAAAATAGAATTGTATAGGATATAATAAAAGTACTAGTTTGAAGAGTTTAAAATGAAAGCTTCTTTAATACTTCGTTACTCATGTCGGGTCCCTGCGGACCCGACTGTCTTTTTTTTCATTATTTCTTAATTTTATGCTTCTCAAATTGCCCAATGGGATTTATCTATTCTATTTATTTGATAAGAGCTACTGTTAGGTTATGTTTTTACTTTCTAATACTAAAATTTATAGCTAACAGAGGCATATTGACCCGACGTGAGTAACTACGTAACAAGAATATAATTTTTTTTTCTAATTTCCCCTTTTTTTATTGATACGTGGTTACTCACCTCGGGTCCGTAGGGACCCGATGACGTCATTTGATCCCGCCATTTTACTCCTTGAACCAATAGAACCACATAATTTCGGGTCAATTTGACCCGAGGTGAGTATTCATGTTACAAAAATAATGAATTGATACTGCATTTTTAGAATATTTAATTTTAATTTCCAAATATATAACGTATTTTTTGCATAATGTGTAATTTTTGTAAGAATATTTAGCATTTCAATTATTTAAAAAAAGCAGCTTGAAAAGCAATTGGAAGTTAGTTATATGCAATCAATTTTTGAAAAGTGTAAGATTGAAGGAATACACTTTGGAGGAGCAAGTTTCAAGTCATCAATAAATAATCAAAATAATGATTTCCAATTTTTAAATTTATTAAATCAAAAGAAAACGTTAAAAGTGATCAAAAAAATTGAGTATTTAATAAGTTTACATCGTTTTGGACAATAATTCACTAATTTAAATACTCGGGTCCGCCCAGACCGAGGTGAGTAAACTTGTAACTTTGTCCACGTGAGTAACGAAGTGTTAAAGAGAAGGAAAAAATAGGAGGGGAAGTACAAAGGAGGGCAAGAATTATTTTTAAAAAATAAATTTTTTTCCAAAAATTTCTCAAATCATTTTACCCCCCCCCCCCCCCCCCCCATTTACTAAGTTAATTTGACAAATTTTTTTTTCAAAACTTTTTAAGTTAAAAAAAAATTTTTTTTTTTAAGTATCAAGGTATTAGGTGTACAAAATGAAACTCAGCCACAGGGTAAATTTGAATTGTGTAGATTTTAGCCGAGTTTCATTTTGTACACCTAGTAGATCATTTTTTCAAAATTTTAAACATTTTAGGCGTTTAAGTCCATCAAAAGTTGACCTTCTCCGTGTAAGAAGGTTATTGAAGTATAAACATTAAGAAGGTTAATTTTCAAAGGCTTGTAAATCGTAAACCGTTACAGATATTGAAAAAATGCACTAAATAAAATCTGTTGGAAATTTAATTCTCTTTAATTTTTTTCTATTCATTTTTCTCTAGGACGCACTGTTTTCAAGATAAATTATTTTTTAAAAAAATTATTTTCCGAAAATGCTGCATCCTAGAAAAAAATAATTAAGTACAAATTTATAAAAATTAAATTTCCTACAATTTTTTTATTAGGTGTACAAAATGAAACTCAGCCACAGGGTAAATTTGAATATTGTAGATTTTAGCCGAGTTTCATTTTGTACAAATAGAAATAATGGGCTTTCTGCCCAAGGAAGGCCCCTCTCGCTAAGGGTGGAAGTATCAATTTCTCCCTACTAAAAATTTTTTTTTAAATATAAGGAGTGTTTGGTGAAATGTGTGAAAATAGGACCAACGGTTCTAAGGCATATCACCGCCACTTTCTCGAAATTCAATAATCGCCCACGATGATTTCATGTTTAACTTATTCAGAAAGGTTGTGCGAAAATTTGGTGAAAACTGTGGCCGTAAAGCATTCCGAAAAGAAACCTTAGGAAAAAGAGTCAGTGATTATGGCCCTTGCAAAACAGGTTTCAAACTAAGTTTAACCACTAAAAAGTATTGGCACTAATGGTGCCAGCGAAAGCTCCCACCATACCCCAAAAACTTACCAGATTTAAAATAATGAGTATGTGCTCAATAACTTGCTTAGTGTAGTAATTATGAGCAGCACACAAATCTTGAAGAAATCCTTTGTATTCATCAACAACTTCCTGGCTTCGATGAGTCCAACGTAATATCTGCAAATAGGCTAGAATTAGAAATTTCTACAAAATGGTAAATCCAAAAATCACAAAAAAATGCAAAAAGAAATTCAGACATTGAGGATTTAAAACTAACCAAAACGACTTTTACAAAGAGGCGGAAGTTTCCATCGATTTTCGTAATGCAGCCTCTCGCTTCTCGAAGAAGTTGTACCAAGTCGTCATCCTAGAATAACAATTAGAATAAATCTAAAATTTTAATTTCCTACAAACCCTAATTTCTTGTCCGACATCCTTATCTTGCAAACGAGCTCCTCGTAACACTTGGCATCTTTCTCGACCACAAAATTTCGAAACAAAGATTCCAGATTGAAATCCAACTGAAAACGAACCATTTTCGCCCCAGATGGCATTCAGCGTTTCCCCTCGACAAATTCAATATCGACATTTAACCACCTAAAATAGAAAAAAAAAATAGAAACTTTAATCTATCGTCTAAATTTAGGCGTAGCACGTGGTAGTAAGATTCATCAAGAAATTTTCAAAAGCTAACCTTATTTGAAATTTCTTATATTCAAGCAAAAATAAATTAATCAAACTATAATCACTAATTCAAACTTTATATTTAAAATTAGTTAACTTTATTACGTTTTTACATTATTAAACAATATTATCCACAGATTGAAGTTATAACCTTCACGTGGTTTGCAGTGTTACCATTTGTTGAAAAAAATCCTCCATTCTGAATGATTTCCCTGCTTTTTGGAGCCACAGGTTTATCAATTTGATTGGATTTTCTTATCTAAAAGGTAGATAGAAAGGACAGAAATTTTATGGATCGTAATGAAATTTTATTTGATTCATTTTGCTTTAAAGACACACTGAATATGGTTTGTAGAGAAATTGAAGAAAAACAGGAATGTAAGTATGGGTTCTCGAAATAGTGAAGGTTTAAAATCCTTTCTTTTGCAAATTTCTCAAAGAGAAGTTATTGCATTACCCTCCATGTACGTTTTTGGAAGAGGGTCACCCCGAAGAATTGTGATATTTGTATGTTGCTGTCGCCAGTTTTTTCTGAATACTTCATGGCTGAAATTTTTACTCATTTGCACATCTTTCTGTAGTTATTTTGGCAATTATGAGAGAGCTTTTTGCAAAAATGATGGATCATTGTTGGTCTATCCGCCTTCTCTATTCTTCCTGCACTAAGCTTAGCTTGGAAGAATTTGCCTTTGTGCTGTTTTCACCCATTTCAAAAAAGAAATTTTAAATTATTTTTTAGGTCTGAAGATCATTCGAGAGTTCTTTACAACCTACATGGAGACAAGTTTTTAAAGGCTTTGGAGCTTGTAGACGATTTATCAGTTGAACTCATCACTGTTGCCAACACCGAAAGAAAATATTTTGTGGTATTAAAACATTTATCCTTTTATCTTTAACTATTTTCATTTAGATCCATGAGGAAGGATCTTACCATGTTTATACATCAACGTCCTCTTCTGCGGATGCACCGCATTTAAAGAATCCATCCAAAAAATTTGAATACATTCTGCCACCATATTCTGGCAGCGAAATTGGCGGCATCTTTAAAAAAATATACTTGTAGTTCAACCCCTAATTTTTTCCAAATAGTAAATGAGTCGTGATATTAAAATATATTTAACAGTTATACATTCTTCTTATTTTTTCAAGATCCCATCAGTTGCGCCATTCCTTTGCCCAAGTTCCAATTCCGTGTTATTCTGTAAATAAATTAATTTTTAAAAAAATTAAACCAATACCTTGGCAACAATAGTATCTTTGCCATTGGTGCTAAATGCATATTTTGGATAATGCATAACACTTTTGTAGTCATAACTTATATTGTATGTCGTTGTAATTTCTGAGCTTGCTTTACTGAAGTCTGAATAGTGTTCTGAAAAATTGAATTTAAACAAAGGATTATTTTTAAAAAACTAACTTTTGTCGACATTTTCCCATTTTATGTCTACATAGTCGTCCCTGTCGTATCTTGCTTGCTCATGAAATAAACCAAGAACATGCAGAAGTTCGTGCTGTATTGTCCCATTATGGTAGCATCCAGGAGTTTCCAAGTTCATTTTTAGAGCGCCAAAGAATGGAAGTGGTCTATACCCGATTCCGGCAAAACATCCTCCTTTTTCTTGATTGATATGAATATAAGTCCGGTCGAGAATCGTTTTGGTGTGAATAAGACGCAAGTTTTCATTTCAATCGCTCTCATTGCATTCATTATCCTTGCTTATCTCTGCTTTCTATTTATTCAATCATATAATTTTTTATTTCTGAAAATACATACTGAATCCAGTGTTGAATACATAAGGTACTTGTTTATTTGGCCAAAGGTGCCTTTTTAGGAAATGGCGTTTCGATGGTCGGTGTCTTCAGGTAAAAGGATGTCACCTTGGAAGAGGTTTGAGTTCAATTCTGGATAACAGGCACTTCCGACGCATTCTAAAAAATGAAAGAATTTTGCAAAAAAAAAAAAAAAGTACTTGCCCGAAGCTGTCACGGGAACCTCCTGAAAGAGAAGGAACAATAAGGGGAAAGTATGAATTAGGGGGAAGTATAAAGGAGGGGCAAGTATGAATTAGGGGAAGTATAAAGGAGGGGCAAGTATGAATTAGGGGGAAGTATAAAGGAGGGGCAAGTATGAATTAGGGGGAAGTATAAAGGAGGGGCAAGTATGAATTAGGGGGAAGTATAAAGGAGGGGCAAGTATGAATTAGGGGAAGTAAAAGGAGGGGCAAGTATGAATTAGGGGAAGTATAAAGGAGGGGCAAGTATGAATTAGGGGGAAGTATAAAGGAGGGGCAAGTATGAATTAGGGGGAAGTATAAAGGAGGGGCAAGTATGAATTAGGGGGAAGTATAAAGGAGGGCAAGTATGAATTAGGGGAAGTAAAGGACGGGCAAATATTAGGTGTACAAAATGAAACTCGGCTAAAATCTACAAAATTCAAATTTACCCTGTGGCTGAGTTTCATTTTGTACACCTAATAAATAAAAATTGTAGGAAATTTAATTTTCTATAATTTCTACTTATTTTTTCTAGGATGCACCATTTTCGGAAAATATTTTTTTTAAAATAATTTATCTTGAAAACAGTGCGTCCTAGAGAAAAAATGAATAGAATAAAAATTAAAGAGAATTGAATTTCCAACTGATTTTATTTAGTGCATTTTTTCAATATCTGTAACGGTTTACGATTTACAAGCCTTTAAAAATTAACCTTCTTAATGGTTATACTTCAATAACCTTCTTACACGGAGAAGGTTAACTTTTGATGGACTTTAACGCCTAAAATGTTCAAAATTTTGAAAAAATGAACTACTAGGTGTAAATGAAACTCGGCTAAAATCTACAAAATTCAAATTTACCCTGGGGCTGAGTTTCATTTTGTACACCTGAATTAGGGGGAAGTATAAAGGAGGGGCAAGATGAATTAGGGGGAAGTATAAAGGAGGGGCAAGTATGAATTATGGGCAAGTACGATGGGGGAAAAACAACTCATGTACTTAAAAAAATTTCCTTTTTTTTCCAAGTTTTGTTTTTCAAAAAAAAAATTTTACAATTTGCAATTTTTGTTCCGAAAAATTTTCTTTTTTTTTAAGTTTTTTCTATAGTTTTTATTGTTTAATGAAATATTATTTCACTGAAATTTTGTCAAAAATATAGGAGCATTTGGTGAAAATCCGACCAAAGGTTCGGCCGCAGCGCAGTTTTTAAAATTCATACTCGCAATTTTTTCGAAATTCAAAAATTGCAGACGCTAATTTCTTGTTCAACTATTCAGGAGGTGGTGAGAAAATAGGTTGAAAACTGTGGCCAAAAATGCTATGGCCGGCTGGAACCACAGACAAGTTAGATCGGTTGATTCGATTTGACCCTACGGGGTGTCACAATAACTTCCCCTAAAAACCCTACTTAGAGGGTGTCACATAACTTCTTTAAGGATGCTAAAAGTGCTGCAGACAGAACCACCGAATATCTCTTTCTCTACAGTCTGCAAAACCTGTCTCCCAAAAACTATGCAAAGGAGGGTATATCTTAACTTCAATTTGAGAGAGAGAAAAAAAAAGAGGAAAAAAAAAAATCATAAGTACAACAAACCTTTCCTTTTCACTGGAGAACCCAATGCATTCAAAATAACCACAAAGATGATTACCAAGTTCATTTTTAACACCGTAAGAGAAAAAAAACCATAAACAGAGTTTATATTAGGGCTTATGCTAATGCTTCTTTTATACAGATAAAAATGGGGCTGTCACCTGCCAGTTGATATCAATTGACAAGTACAACTTTGGAATTACAAACAATGACCAGAATGTCTAAAAAAAACTTATGAACTGTCTTTTAGATTACAGAGGGGAGGACATAAGAATGAAATCTTATCCCCAAATAAGGTTATTTGAAAAAAATATCACTTTTTAAGAAAATATTTATTATTTTTTTGAATGTTTATGAGACTTTGATCTGTGCTTTCGTTTTTTATCTCTGGAACGAGATCTGGATCTTTTGCGTTCGCGGGAACGTTTTCGTTTGGATTTTTCGTTTCGATTTCCTCGGCGCCACCGTTTGCCACAAAAGATAAGGGTTCTCCCATGGAACATATTTTTTAAGCTCAATTAGCCTCTTTTCTTCAGCCTTTTCCAAATTTGTGGTCATCTTTTTATCACTGCCTTCCAGCATCTCCATTTGTTGCCCAATTACTTCTTTTAATATCTAAAAAATAAATGTTATAATTGGTCGGATCGCCTAATTAACGTAAAATAAAATGAATGATATTCAATTCAACGAAAATCTCACCTCAGTATACGATTTATTTTTGTATGGACTTTACTTTTGTAGCTAGTTCTCCTTCTTTTGGCATCTCTTTCTAAAGCCAACATCTCAACCAAAAGTTCCTTATCTTCCTTCTTACGGTTTTTCCTAAACAAAAATCCTTCATCAAAATAAAAATAAATAATAAGACTCACAAGTTTGAAGAATCTGCGATAGACTGAACTAGTTCCGTATACATCGACTTATCTGAATTTTCAATCTTAAGACCTAAGAATGGACAAAATTAAGTAATCAAATAATCTTGAAATTCTTTAAAAGCCCTAAAGCAAATCAAAGGATATGTTTCAAAAGGATATGATTTCATCGGCCATTATCCTGGCCAATATCCCCAATATCCTGGGCAATACGTAAATCCTATAATGGAAAAATTTGTTTATTTATTGAAATTTTATTAATGTTTGAAGAATGACTTGATACATACTTGATGTTTCAAGTGGTTCGCTGATGTCGCAGGCTAACATTTTAGAGAACCTGCAGTACTTTTACTGTCTTCTAAAGTCTAAAATTTTGAATTATAATTAGTTTTAAAATAAATAAAAATTACTTTTGTCTGGAGGCTATGATAAGACCATCCTATGGTATTAAGTACGCTGTCCAATTTATTTCGGCAGACAGACAGATTATGGCTAACGTCTCTTAAATACGATTTTCTATCATGAAACATATTTTATGGACTTCCATGAACTTCTTTGCTTTAAAAAAAGAAATAAAGAATGTTGAGATGCAAAAATTACCTTTTATAGGGTTACATGGCTTAAAGCTTTAGACATTTGCCAACCTAAATAAAGGTTGCATTTGCTGCCTCAAAAAAGAGGAAGAGCACTTGAGGCACCAAAAATAACAACTTCGCCTAGATATTCCACTTAGACCGGGCTGAACCGCACGAAGTCTGAACTTCTTCCTTTTTTTTTTTTCATTTTCAATAAATTATATTTTATAAAAGGAGTATTTGGTGAAAATTTGCTTAAGATCGGACCAATAGTAAGGGCGTAGCGCATAAAACAACACTTTAGACAGAGAGATCTCTACAAATTTAAAAAAAGCTCGCAAAGGAAAGATTCTCTTAAAATTTGGTGAAATTGCTGCCGTGTTCTGGGAAAACGGACGGCTGGCCTCAGCTTCTAAAGGTTTCTAAAAATTTTTTCTTTTCATACACAAAACAGTGATTATCTCAAAAACCGTATTTGAAGGGTAACACAATAAATCTCTTTGACAAAGTTAAAAAGGACGTCTTAACTTTTAAAATGTTGCTTGCCGGACTGGGTGGAATTATTCTTATTTACACACTGGATTTATTTGTTGAGAACATATTTTGTCATTTTATGACAAGTTTTAAAAAGACAGTGTTGCCGTTGGGTGTGTGACGTCATAACCAGTTGTGTCACCAAAATTGGAACCTCCATGAGTAATGACAGTAGAAAGTTTATAAATAATTTTTTCTCGTAAACTTGTCTAATTTTTGCGATTAAAATTTCTCAGGTAAATGCCTTTTAGTCGAATTCTGTTTTATTTTTGAATGTTTAATGTGTGAGAACATCCTACGAGGAATGACAGAAGAGGTTGAGGACTAGGTAGGGGGAAAAGGGGCCGTAGGAGGACTCGGGGTTCCTGGTTTCAGGTGGGGGGATACTCGTATTTCCTTATAAGTAAATCCATTTATCTGCGTGGGTTTTGTCGGGGCTCAAGAGCTGAGTCCTGACTTTCTCGTCCGATCTCTCTCAAACTCTCGACCTTACCCGAATCGTCCTCATTAACGGGTATGTACGGAATGAATGAAATATCTAAATTTTAAACAGGGAAATACGATTTTTGATTTGTTTACGTATAGAAGGAGGTTTTCTAGTCCGATTTGATGGGTCTCAAGGCTGATTTGATGCTCAAACTCAAACAGGTGGTCGTGATTTCACAAATGACTGGTCGAAATTCTGTCAATATTACGAGATAACGAGATGCTTGCTTTACGCGATAGTTGGTTTTCGCATTCGGATTTTATGCCGTTTGGGGGTGGAATGGATGCGGAAATCGCTGAGTTGAAGACGATGACACGTGTGACGAAAATGAGGCAGCAGATCGAATGTAGGGAGGAAGGCGAATGGATGGTCGTACGCGATGTCCCCGACGAAAAAGCCAAAGGAGGTACCAGAAAGGTCACTTCATACGGACGAGCGTCGAGATCCGTTTCTCGCTCCTACAGCGGAAACATCGACTACGATATCTTCAACCACAAGCCTCGCAGGTCTTCGCCTTCTCAAGAAGTCATCATCGAATACCCCGAAGAAGTTAAAGTCGACCCACCAAAACGCATCGAAATTGAAGAAATCCATGATAAAGAAGACACCAAAAAGGCTCTTTTTGAAGAAAAAGAAACTCCTTTGTTTAAAAAACCATCTTTTGAAGAAAAAGAAGACACCAAAAACCCAAAATATGAAGAAAAAAAAGCTCTTGTATTTAAAAAAACATCTTTTGAACAAAAAGAAGCTTCTTTATTTAAGAAAAACCTTTTAGATAAAGAAGCTTTATTTAAAAAAGAAGAAAAAGAAGACATCAAAAAGGCTCCCTACGAAGAAAAACATACTTTGTTTAAAAAAACATCTTTCGAAGAAAAAGAAGACACCAAAAAGGCAAACTATGAAGATAAAAAAACTCTTGTATTTAAAAAAACATCTTTTGATGAAAAAGAAGACACCAAAAAGGCGACTTATGAAGAAAAAGAAGCCCCTACTAAAAAAACATCTGTTGTCACTTTAGGAAAAGGGAATTTAATCTTGTTAGATGGAGAAGATTCAAATTTCCACGTCACTGGAATCAGTAAAGGAAAAGTCGCTGACGCTGTCAGCACTCTTGAAAGAATTTCCGGCGATAAAGACAAGAAAGTGAAAAAAGTTGGTTTTTCTAAAACTGAAGTCCATTTCGCTCCAGACTCCGGTCGTGTCAATATCGTAGAAACAGACGAAAAGCCTCCTCCGAGTCAAGTTTGCGGCGAAAAAGGCGGCCGAAGGTTGTCAAAAAGGATCTCCCGGAAACCTACTTCGGGAAGAAGTGAATAAAAAAGTAAAAGAACACGTTTTCCCGGTTATAAGGGAGCCAAGTCCTCTTCTTTCTACGACGGTAGCCAGTTTGACGCAAGAAAAACTTGGACTTTTCAAACCCGAACCGCCGAAAAACGACCGAGTCCCTGAAATTTTCGAACGAAAAATAACTTCGAAAGAAAAAGACGACATGAGCTATTTGGGCAACGTTAGCCCAAAATTAAACAAACTTATTCAAAACAGTCTTCTTTATGACTTTCAACCCAAAATTAAAACTCAAAATCCATCTACAATTATTAAACTTGACAATGATGAAGTTAAAACTACAAAAATTAATATAACTGAAGATTCATTAAATGAAGAAGTTAAAAAGGAACCACTTTATGCAAATCGAGAGATTCAAAAAGAAAAACCATCGTTTAAAGTGACGACAACTCCTAAGCCAAAACCGAGGACTTCGATTACTAAATTGAATGTAACCGAAAAAGAGAAAATTAACAAAAACCTACCCGAGAGACCAGTGAGAAAAACAAATGTAATAAAATCATCCGAAATTAAAAAAGAAGGATCGATAAGAAGTGTGAAAACTTTAAGAAGTTCAACTCCCAAAATCGAACCTCCCAAAAGGACAAAAATAGTAAAAACGGAGCCGAAAGTCCAAAAAAAAAGCCGATGAGAATGAGACTCCCAGCAAAAAAATTCGCGAGCCGTTAAGAAGTTTCGAAAAAGTCAGCAACGGTTGGGTCGGCCATTGTATCGTCCCATTAAAAAGTCAAACGAAAGAAACAGAAAAAGCGACTCCTAAAATAGGATCTTCTATACAAACAGGTAGTTAAAATTTAAATTATTGTCTTTTTTTATTAAAGAAAGTTTTAGGTCTTAGGAGAACTGAAATAAGGGGAGTGAAGAATCTGAAAACGACTCTTGCGACAAATAAATTCTCTCTTTCGAAAGAACATCTTAAATCGGCGAAACTCGTCAAGGAGATATCCAAGGATAAAGAACAGCGAAAAACGGATCCGCGATCGAAAGTCGAAAGTCGCGTCGGGTTGGTTTCAAGAAGGCGAATGCGCTATGAAGAATCGAATATGAGATCGAGACGCGATTCCGACCGCTCGGACGACAGCGTCGTCAAAGCCGACGAAGAGGTTCGAGCTTACATGTTTCATACAAAGCACAAGGTACACCCCGCTGCAATGTTCTCCGATTAACTTTGGTGCAAGTCTTCGCTTAAAAGTCGCTGCTCCGTCTAACGCTTTTTGTATTTACGCATTTTCATGGTGGAAAAATACAGGTTGCATCAGATCAAAGTGTTTCTCCTAAACTATTCATACAATAATGTTCCTAATTTTAGAAAAGGGGTCTTGTTTTAAGCGTCCAGCTATTTCGAAAACTTCTACCTTCTATGGTAGTGAATAGTTTAGAGATGAAATTTCTCCACTTTATCTGACACATCCTTAAATTGAAAAATTTTAAATTGTCTTGATTCAATTTTTTAGAAAAAAAGAGGCCACAATTGGTGGGTATTTGGGGTCTCCGTAGATACTTTTTCAAAAATTACGAAGATAGCTATAGGGAGGCAAAGTTGAAGCTTGAAATTTGGAGGTGCTGTTTCTCCATGACTAGGTAAAAGGTAGCACAGTTGAGGGTTTATATTTTTCCTTGTTCCTTCATGAATAAAATTGAAAACAAAAAATTTTTCAACTTTATTTCTGTTTTCAGTAAAAATGGATGAAATGACGGCATCGTATTCTGAGATTTGTGATGGAGATGTTGAGAATGTTCCGGAACTTCCGCTGGAGAGGCCGAGCGCGTTGAACCTTCCGAATCGCTCTGTGTCGAAGCAGGAAGAATCTTTAAAGCAGCTCGATGGTACGGTCATGAGACATGGAGACATGATATCTTTCATCGCAGGTAACCTTGAAGAGAAGATAAAACTCTCAAGTCCGACTTGTACGGAATACCGCTTTGAAAACTTCGAAAGCAAGCTCCTTGAAGAACTTGAAGCAGAAGCGTCTATTCTTGCCGCTTCCGTCGACTCTTTGACCGAAGCGCTTGCAGAAATGCTTCATGGCATCTCCGCTCTCACCGTCGACTGCCTTGAAGCCTACAGAGATGTCGTCTGCAAAACCTGCGACGCTGTCGACACCAACATCAAATCCATGTACCAACTTATGGCGAAATGCGAAGAAATGTCAAAATCGATGGCCCCCATTTATTCATTGAGTGCTCATATCAAAAACATTAAACACTTGCTTGACGTGTTTGAAGCGATTCCCAGATAATCTAATTTAATGCCTCGTATATAATATTTCATTACTAGTCTTTAAAAAATGCATTCCTCTTTTTAATGTTTTTATTATTTTTTATTACGAAATACTTACAAAGTATATAATATTGTAAATGATATTTGTTAATAAATTGCTACTTTAATGTTATTTCTTATACTATATCACAAAAAAAGGCTAATATCATAAGGATTTATAAATTGTGCTGAAGATTATGCGATAACATATTTCCGTTAATATCCATGGCGAAAAGTAACGTGGCGTTAGTGTTGTAACGTGGTAAAATAAAGTGCCTGTGAGGCGCTTTTAAACTGAGTTCCCAACTTTTGATGACTGTACCACATGAAGTACGAATTTGAACTACTTTCAGGCCAGAATCACTTGACAGAATATTCCTAAAAAAAATTTATATTGGTATTTTACCGAGCTATAGATATATTACCTAACACTATCATAATGAATGTCGTTAACATTGCTGTCTTCATTAAACCATTTGATGAGCAAGTATAGTAGCGCACGATTTGGTAAAATGAGTTTTATCATCTTCTTTTAACTTAGTGCGATTAGAATAGTAACTTCGGATCTTTTAAATTCTTCAGATACGGGACAAGTTTCAACTGGTCATCATTTGATTCATGGGTATTCAGAAATATTTTTCCAACATGATCGAACCCTCTGGACATGATTCCAGAAGCCGAATGTCCCAGATTGAAAATATGCCCAATTCATGACATGCAGAGCCAAGACTCGTATTATAACATCCTCCATACGTTCCTCTGAAAAATAGCTTAATATTTAATCAATTTTTTAAATAAATTACCTAAAGCAACTGTTATCAAAAAGGGAAGAGTCGATTTTATGTTGTCATTAAGAGAATTTAGAAGTTCAGATAATCTTGAGGCCATGTATGAAGACATGCGGAACCGAGAAGAGCTAATCCACCGCCACCTAAAGCAGGATTAGCAGTGATGCTTTCTCCGTTCCAATAAGTGCAGGATAAAAATGCTAAAAATTTGGTTTCATCGTTTCCAAGTTGAGAACACATTATTTCACGAGCGAGGTACTCCCAAAGGTCGCTTTCTTCCATACTTCTCGCTTCACCGACAGATAAGGAAGAATTAAAAACCCGACATAAAGGAACATCCGAATCGAGATCAGATTCAAGCTGAAAACACTTCCTAAATCCATGTTCTTTAAGCTTTTCGGAAAAAACAATCTGAATAAGATGAAGCCCCAAAGCTATTCTCCGACATGCACTCGAAATACTATTGTCCGATTGAGAAGGCGCTTGAAATCTACCATCGTCACCTTTACAGACCACATACAATGGCGTCCTTTAGACTAGATTTACCAAATTTCAGAACCACTTTTAAAGTCTTTCAACATTTTCGAATTTCAAATAAAGTATATTTTCACCCAATTTTAAATCAGCCACACTTAAATCGACCCCTTGATACAGGCCAGACTGAACTCTTTTCACTCTGAAATAACTCAATCGACCCATCACAATCAAACAAATTATTATTTTCAAAAATAAAACCTTTAATTAAAATTAATTTATGTTTAACTATTTCATTATCATTTAAATTTTTAATCACAATATCGCTCATAGCAAAAATGTCAATTGATTTGTTATCATAAAAACTAAATCTGTCAAACCTGAGGTTGTTTCCCAGGTTGACCAATTTCACATTTATAAAATTAGGTTGTAAAAAGAATACATAATAATTAAAACATGATTTAAACGTTAAAAATTTAAATTTTTACTGATTAGTTTTTGAAAAAACTATATATAGAAATTTTTTCTTTTAAAGGCGCGAGTGGCAACACTGGCTAACCTATAAAAACTTTTCCCAGTTACAAACGTTTGATTGTCGTTTTCGGTGTATCGGCGACTGTATTCTAATTGTTTTATAATTTGTGATTATTAATATTTAGCTTATGGAATAAATTATTTTTATTCTTTGATTAAATATTTTGAAGGCCAGAAGGTAAGGACTTTATTTACGCTTAAAATCTTTCTGTATTGTCGAGGCGACAAACCTAGCGGGGATGAAAAGCTTATTTTGGATATTGAAGTTTTTTTTAGGTGTTATTAATAATTATTTTTGTAATTTAGAAATGGCGATTCCGCCGTATCTCCTTGGAGCTCATCCATGGGCTTCGGCGGCAATGATGGTGCATGCTCAACAGCAACAGCAGGCGGCCGCCGCACAGCTTGCAGCAGCGCAGGCCCATCAGTTGGCCGCTTTACAGCATCATCAGCTTGCAGCCGCTCAAGCGATCGCGTCAAGTCAGGTCGCTCAGGCTCAAGTCCAGCCCCCTCCCAAGGTCCCCGAGCCGTCACCGACGACAAACTTCAAGAGAAAGCCCAAAAATGGCAACAGCTACAGACTAAACGGTTTTCCGAAAGAGAAAATTTGGTTTGTTGACGCCCAAAAAGAAGACATGCCTCCCGAGCATATCCGGAAAATCATCCGTGATCATGGTGACATGTCAAGCAGAAAAATACCGACATGACAAAAGAGTTTACCTCGGGTATCATTTCTCTTCCTTCAAAATTATCTCTTTCTAAAAGTTCATTTCCAGAGCCTTAAAATACATGCCTCATGCAGTAATGAAACTTCTTGAGAACATGCCGATGCCATGGGAACAGATTAGGGACGTCAAAGCCCTTTATCATATCACAGGTGCCATCACATTTGTCAATGAAATACCTTGGGATTGAGCCCGTCTATATTGCACAATGGGGGTAAGTCTTATCAACTTTATGATTGCTTAAAATTAATTGTTTCTTGCAGAACAATGTGGATTATGATGAGAAGAGAAAAGAGATCGTAGGCATTTTAAGAGGATGAGGTTCCCACCTTTTGATGATGAAGAACCTCCATTAGACTACGCAGACAACGTCCTCGATGTTGAACCTTTAGAAGCGATTCAGATCGACCTTGATTCCGATGAAGATGCATCGGTCCTTAAATGGTTCTACGATCACAAACCTCTTGTCGATCAAAGTAAATTGTTTAAATTTCCTTGGCTTAATTGTCAAATGATTTTTTTTAGACACGTCATGGATCTACCTACAGAAAATGGAATTTAAGTTTGCCCCAAATGGCAACTCTGTATCGTCTCGCCAACCAGCTTCTCACCGATCTTGTCGACGAAAATTATTTCTATCTGTTCGACCAGAAATCTTTCTTCACAGCGAAAGCCCTAAACATGGCCATCCCTGGTGGTCCAAAATTCGAACCGTTGATAAAGATTCAAACGCTGCAGATGAAGATTGGAATGAATTCAATGACATAAACAAGATTATAATCCGACAGCCAATCAGGACAGAATATAGGATCGCTTTTCCTTATTTGTACAACAATCTTCCTCATTACGTTCAGCTTTCATGGTATTTGGGGCATTCAAAAAATCAATTACTTATTTTATTTTAGGTATCATGCGCCCAACGTTGTTTTTATCAAAACTGAAGATCCTGATTTGCCTGCCTTCTATTTTGACCCGTTGATCAACCCATTTCACACAGGCATTCGATTAAAGTTCAAGAAATCCTTCCAGAGGATGATGAAGAATTTGAGCTTGATGCTGAAGTCCAGCCATTTTTACAAGATACTCCATTGTATACGGATAATACGGCTAATGGAATTTCATTACTTTGGGCGCCTAGACCGTTCAATATGAGATCGGGTCGTTGCCGAAGAGCCGTCGATGTCCCATTGGTTAAATCATGGTATAGAGAACACGTACCTCCAGGACAGCCTGTTAAGGTTCGCGTTTCTTATCAGAAATTGCTAAAATACTACGTTCTGAATGCGTTAAAACATCGACCTCCTAAGCCGCAGAAAAAACGTTATCTATTCAGATCATTCAAAGGTACCAAGTTTTTCCAAACGACAACTTTGGATTGGGTTGAAGCCGGCCTCCAAGTCTGCCGTCAAGGTTACAACATGTTAAACTTACTCATCCACCGAAAGAATCTTAACTATTTGCATCTCGATTACAACTTCAACCTTAAACCGGTCAAAACATTGACAACAAAAGAAAGAAAGAAATCTCGTTTTGGAAATGGTAAAAATTTAATTATAACCGACCTTGTTTAATTAATTTTTTTAGCTTTCCATCTCTGTCGTGAGATTCTCAGGTTGACCAAATTGATCATCGATTCACATGTTCAGTACAGGCTGAACAATGTAGACGCATTTCAACTTGCAGATGGACTTCAGTACGTCTTTGCCCACGTTGGCCAACTGACTGGAATGTACAGATACAAATATAAGCTGATGAGGCAGATAAGAATGTGCAAAGATTTGAAGCATTTGATCTATTATCGTTTTAACACTGTAAGTAATTTCTTGCATTGAAACATTAGTGCCAAGGGTCATTTCTTTGCAATTCTAATTTTGTAATTTTTTTAGGGTCCCGTCAGTAAAGGGCCTGGTTGTGGAATTTGGGCGCCAGGATGGAGAGTTTGGCTGTTTTTTATGCGTGGGATCACCCCATTGTTGGAAAGATGGCTTGGAAATCTTCTCTCAAGGCAGTTTGAAGGAAGGCACAGCAAAGGAGTTGCCAAAACCGTAACTAAACAAAGAGTCGAGAGTCATTTTGACCTTGAACTCCGTGCTTCAGTCATGCACGACATCGTCGACATGATGCCTGAAGGTATCAAGCAAAACAAAGCCAGAACAATCCTTCAGCATCTTTCGGAAGCTTGGAGATGCTGGAAAGCGAACATTCCATGGAAAGTCCCCGGACTTCCGATTCCGATTGAAAACATGATACTCCGTTATGTCAAAATGAAGGCCGATTGGTGGACTAACACCGCTCATTATAATCGTGAAAGGATACGTCGTGGTGCCACCGTAGACAAGACGGTCTGCAAGAAAAATCTTGGACGATTGACCCGTTTTATCTAAAGCTGAGCAAGAACGTCAGCACAACTACCTCAAAGACGGACCTTACATTTCGCCTGAAGAAGCCGTCGCTATTTACACTACTACCGTTCATTGGTTAGAATCCCGAAGATTCGCCCCAATCCCATTTCCACCTCTTTCGTACAAACACGACACAAAATTGCTTATTTTGGCATTGGAAAGGCTCAAAGAAGCCTACAGTGTGAAATCACGTTTGAATCAAAGCCAAGAGAAGAGCTCGGTTTGATTGAACAAGCGTATGACAATCCTCATGAAGCATTGTCGAGGATCAAAAGGCATCTTTTGACTCAAAGAGCTTTTAAAGAGGTTGGAATCGAGTTTAGGATTTATACTCTCACCTTGTCCCTGTTTATGATGTCGAGCCACTTGAAGATCACCGACGCTTACCTCGATCAATATCTTTGGTACGAGGCAGACAAAAGGCGACTTTTCCCTCCATGGGTCAAACCTAGCGATACAGAACCACCACCATTGCTTGTCTACAAATGGTGCCAAGGAATCAACAACTTGCAGGAAGTTTGGGACGTCTCCGAAGGCGAGTGCAACGTCCTTTTGGAATCCAGATTCGAAAAGATCTACGAAAAGATTGATTTGACTCTTTTGAACAGAGTTTTAAGGCTTATAGTCGATCATAACATCGCCGATTATATGACAGCGAAAAACAACGTTGTCATAAACTACAAAGATATGAACCATATTAACAGTTAGTATCATCAGAGGATTTTTTTCTTTTTTGTTCTGTGAGCAGGGTATGTCGGAAGCCATTTTCAAAAGAGAATATACAACAGGGGTTCCCAAAGTTTTGGGCGTTTTTCTTGGTTTTGACAGAGAAAACACCATTGTTACAGAACTTTTGGGAGTTTTTCTTGGTTTTTGAACGAACACATCCATTGTTACAGAATTTTTGGCGTTTTTGACAGAGAAACACCATTATTACAAAAGTTTTGGTCGTTTTTTTGGTGTTTTTGAACGAAAAAAACCATTGTTACAGAATTTTTGGCGTTTTTGACAGAGAAACACCATTATTACAAAAGTTTGGGCGTTTTTTTTTTTTTTTTTTTTTTTTTTTTTTTTTTTTGGTTTTTGACAAAAAAAACACCATTGTTACAGAATTTTTGGGGGGGGGGGGTGTTTGGTTTTTGAACAAGAAACACCCTTGTTACACGATTTTTGGCGTTTTTTTTTTTGTTTTTGACTGAGAAACACCATTATTACAGAAGTTTTGGGCGTTTTTCTTGGTTTTTGACAGAGAAACACCATTGTTACAGCATTTTTGGGCGTTTTTCTTGGGTTTTTTACAGAGAAAACCTTGTTACACAATTTTTGGTGTTTTTCTTGGTTTTTGACAGAGGAACACCATTATTACAGAAGTTTTGGGCGATTCTTGGTTGCTGACAGAAAACCATTATTACAGAAGTTTTGGGCGTTTTTCTTGGTTTTTGACAGAGAAACACCATTGTTACAGCATTTTTGGGCGTTTTCTTGGTTTTACAGAGAAAAACCCTTGTTACACAATTTTTGGTTTTTTGGTTTTTGACAGAAACACCATTATTACAGAAGTTTTGGGCGATTTTCTTGGTTTGCTGACAGAAACACCATTACGGAAGCTTTTGGCGTTTTTCTTGGTTTTGACAGAGAAACACCATTGTTACAGTTTTTGGGCGTTTTTCTTGGTTTTTACAGAGAAACCTTGTTACACAATTTTTGGGTTTTTCTTGGTTTTTGACAGAGAACACCATTATTACAGAAGTTTTGGGCGTTTTCTTGGTTGCTGACAGAGAAACACCATTGTTACAGAATTTTTGGGCGTTTTCTTGGGTTTTTACAGAGAAAACCCTTGTTACACAATTTTTGGTGTTTTTTGGTTTTGACAGAGAAACACCATTATTACAAGTTTTGGGTGTTTTTCTTGGTTTTTGACAGAGAAACACCATTATTACAGAAGTTTTGGGCGTTTTTCTTGGTTTTTGACAGAGAAACACCATTTTTACTGAATTTATGGTAGTTTTCCTCAGTTATCTGACAAGCCCATTTTTGGAAGTTTTCTTAAGTTTCTTTGACAAATAGCCTCTTTTTACAAAGGTTATTTGATTGGCGTTTCTCTCAAGTGGGGTTTCTTTAAACTTTGGCCAAAATTTAGGCTTTGGAGAACTTTTTTGTGCCCAAAAAAATTATAAGAAGTTTGGGAATCCCTGTTATACACTCAGAATTAAATTTTGAAATATTTGAGTTCAAAGAAGATTCAGGTCATAACTTTGATCAAGTTTTACAGGCTAAACAACACGATTCTGAGGTAAAAACCCAATATTTTATCAATTTTTAAATTTTTAACCATTTTAAAATTGTTATAAGAAGAAAATGGCTGCTTAAAATATCCTGCCTTTAAGAACTTTGAAGAAAAACAAAATAAGATGGAATGATTGAAACAACCTGAGGTTCCAACGAAGACGGCAGTTAATAGTTGTTCCCAAAAATAGGTAACGAGAAATATAAATGGTAATTTTCATTTGAGCCTTACTTCTGAAGCTTGGACATAAGCCATTCATCAGTCAGCTCGTCAAGTTCGCGGACTTCGTACGCTAACGGCAAATTCGCTTCACGCTGAACAGCGATTTTAGTCCCAGCGTACATAATCTGTAAATCCGTCTGGCAATCTGAAAAAGAATTATTGTTTGTTTTTTAGATAAAAGTTTTATTACCTCTGGGAGTTACGTAAATAAAACACATCGGAAATGATACTCTTCCGTCGGAATGGGTCAGACGGCATGTGTAGACCACATATCTCGGTTGATGCCCAGGAAGTATCTCTTGTAGTTCATCAAGAGTTAAATCCTGAAAAGGTAAAAGAAAATCAAAAACAAGTTAATGACTAATCAGGTGAGTCACAGCCACTCCCAATAATATTAAAAGAGTATTTCAGATCTTTTGTGAGAATATGGCAAAACTATTTTAAGGAATCACTGAAAAAGGATCTGAGATGCTCTGAAATGTAGCAAAAAGTATTTAATACCTCAATGAGTTCATCAATGCATATTTTTTGAGCCTGTTTATCCACTTTTACTAAAATTTAAAACATTATATAACTAAAAGTTCATAAATCATGCATAAGTTGAAGATGGGAGATCTTACGGATGAGGGCTGCGCTCGTTTCTGCTTTGCGGAAGCGAAATTTCTTCAAGGCTTCTTTCACAGCGTCGTCGATGTCGCAAACGTTGACATTTGACTGAAAAAATGAGGTAAAAACTTCGATTTTATGTGTTTAAATTTTTACCATGATGAAGTCTATGGCGCAGTTCTGTTTGTTTTGACGTCGAGCAGCTGTTAAATGTCAACAACGGAGCTTCTGGAATTTTTTTTCTGGAAGGGGTCGGGTTACAGATGAGTCAGGGAGGCCGCATGGAGGGATAAACTGAGGTCAAGGATCGGGAATTCAGTGGGTTTTATGCGTAAAAAATGTAGCAACTTCCAAAAATGCAAAATTTTTTGAAAAAATGATTTTTGGGCGATTTTAAATTGGGGGAATAGGAACTTAATTTGGCGGAGATCTGAGCAAATTTATTGTTATGAGGTGTCCAGGAAACAGACGGACAGAAAAATGACGTTGGATAGTTGAAACTTAGTATGTACTACAATATTATTCCTTGTAACCAGGAAAAACCGCTCAAAAATTCGTAACAATAGGGTTTCTCGGTCAAGAAACCAAGAAAAACGCCCAAAAATTCTGCAGCAATGGGGTTTCTCTGTCAAAAACCAAGAAAAACGCTCAAAAATCGTGGAACAATGGTTTTTGGTCAAAAACCAAGAAAAACGCCACAAGATCCTGTTAAAATGGGATTTTTAAGTCAAGAAACCAAGAAAACGCCCAAAAATTCTGCAGCAATGGGGTTTTTCTGTCAAAAACCAAGAAAAACGCCACAAGATCCTGTTAAAATGGGATTATTAAGTCAAGAAACCAAGAAAAACTCCCAAAAATTCTGCAGCAATGGGGTTTCTCTGTCAAAAACCAAGAAAAACGCTCAAAAATCGTGGAAAATGGTTTTTTGGTCAAAAACCAAGAAAAACGTCACAAGATCCTGTTAAAATGGGATTTTTAAGTCAAGAAACCAAGAAAAACGCCCAAAAATTCTGCAGCAATGGGGTTTCTCTGTCAAAAACCAAGAAAAACGCCACAAGATCCTGTTAAAATGGGATTTTTAAGTCAAGAAACCAAGAAAACGCCCAAAAATTCTGCAGCAATGGGGTTTTTCGGTCAAAAACCAAGAAAAACGCCACAAGATCCTGTTAAAATGGGATTTTAAGTCAAGAAACCAAGAAAAACGCCCAAAAATTCTGCACCAATGAGGTTTCTCTGTCAAAAACCAAGAAAAACGCTAAAAATCGTGGAACAATGGTGTTTTTTGGTCAAAACCAAGAAAAACGCCACAAGATCCTGTTAAAATGGGATTTTAAGTCAAGAAACCAAGAAAAACGCCCAAAAATTCTGCAGCAATGGGGTTTCTCTGTCAAAAACCAAGAAAAACGCCACAAGATCCTGTTAAAATGGGATTTTTAAGTCAAGAAACCAAGAAAAACGCCCAAAAATTCTGCAGCAATGGGGTTTCTCTGTCAAAAACCAAGAAAAACGCCACAAGATCCTGTTAAAATGGGACTTTTAAGTCAAGAAACCAAGAAAAACGCCCAAAAATTTGCAGCAATGGGGTTTCTCTGTCAAAAACCAAGAAAAACGCCACAAGATCCTGTTAAAATGGGACTTTTAAGTCAAGAAACCAAGAAAAACGCCCAAAAATTCTGCAGCAATGGGGTTTCTCTGTCAAAAACCAAGAAAAACGCTCAAAATCGTAGAACAATGGTGTTTTTGGTCAAAAACCAAGAAAAACGCCACAAGATCCTGTTAAAATGGGCTTTTTTAAGTCAAGAAACCAAGAAAAACGCCCAAAAATTCTGCAGCAATGTGGTTTCTCTGTCAAAAACCAAGAAAAACGCCACAAGACCTGTTAAAATGGGATTTTTAAGTCAAGAAACCAAGAAAAACGCCCAAAAATTCTGCAGCAATGGGGTTTCTCTGTCAAAAACCAAGAAAAACGCCACAAGATCCTGTTAAAATGGGATTTTAAGTCAAGAAACCAAGAAAAACGCCCAAAATCCTGTAAAAATGGGTTTACTCTGTAAAAAAAAACTCAAAATTTCAGGAAAAACCGTTCAAAAGTTTAAGTTATTTTTCTCGAATACTATCTCTCAGAACGAAAATTTTGCTTCAAAAAGCCAGCGTAAACCCTTCGTAGCCATAACTTATGAACAAAATAATGATCGAGTCCGTTCTGGTCTTATTTTGAAGTATGGAGCAGAACTCCACTAAAGTAGAGAATCTATTGATTTTTCATCCCTAATATCGAAAATGAACTTTGTTTAATTACCTATCAAGGTATGTAGGAAGATTTTGAACGTCTTTGCCCAGCTAGTCATTCGTAACGGGCGTGTAGAGCTCAATTTATACCTAGGTACTGTAAATTAGTGGTGATGAATCATCAATTGGTGACCCACGATGCACACGAACACGAACACAGCGATGAAACTACACCAAACACCGTATGGTAGGTACATATTTAATCTCTCTAACATACATACACATGTCCTTCTGGCACGACTGCACCAGCAAGCGTTGTTCTCTCCTCAACCTCAATCAATCATCAAACATCATCACCGTCAGCATCGGCTTCAGCATCAGCATCATCAATCGACATCAACAGTTCCGCACCAGTTCGACTCACTGAACTGGTGGAACTCCCTCAACTCTTCAGCAGTTCCGCACCTCATCAACCGCCGAATTGGTGGAACTTCAACTCGGAAGCTCAAGTCACAGCTCGACAGTTCGCGTTCCAGCATCACACACGCATCTTCGACACACAGCACCTCAGACCTTCACCCTTCTTTTCTCCGTGGGGGTGATGTGGGTACCACAACATATGATTTAAAATATCATCAGAGAATCACATCATACGCAAACATCTCTATCAATTTTAAATTAGTGGTGATGAATCATCCCACAGATGGTTACATTAAATTCGGATGGAGATTGAGGCCGTAAAGTGTTCTTGAAAAATGCGAGGACTGACGGCCGGCACCACAGACAACCTCACGATCGGTAAAGATTCCTAATTCGTAAAATCCTATGAAGAGAATAATTCATTGGCATTATATTATGTGGACAACTTTCAGGTAGAAACTTTATAATCTAAGGCTAAAAATTTAGTTAAAAACTGGAAAGCTGGTCAAAAAAATCGAAAATCAATCTATGCAGCATAGAAGTGATAATAAATCTTTTTTTATAGGTTTAACGGGATACCGGAAGTTGGAAAAGTTAAAAGCGGTTTTTTAGTCCTTCTCAAAAGGATAAAATGTGACAAGAGCGCCTATTCCATTCTAGGAAACCCCGGTGAGCATACATTAAAGGGTCGAAGCGAACATAAATTACGTTCAAGATGCAAAAGGGGGAGGCGTAGATGCCTTTAAAAACTAAACTATCGGTCGAAAGGTGGGCTCTTTGTCATTTGCCAAGGATTGTTTTTGTACCGGGGCCGAAGAAAAAGGACGCGGCGGTCCTAGATAAACTATCCGCTGACTAGACTTCACCTGGCCCCCTCCTAACAAAACAAGTGGTGTCGGCCCGAGATCAAAGAGATGAGAAGGGAACGAAAAAGACGGAGGAGGGGCTCGCTTTTGAAAAGTTGGGCCTTCGCCTCAGCAGTTCCAGCCGCGTACGAGGAGGGAAACGAAGATGAAATCTCTTCTCTTTTTCGCTCTCCTCGCTCTCGCCGTATCTCCCGCTCCCGCCAGGCCCAACGAAAACCCCTCAACATCCATCCAATCACAACTTCAACAACCCTTAAACGTAAGTTTCTCCAAAAAAATTTAAAATTTTCAAGCAGTTCTCCCTGCAGGGCATCAACAAAATTCGTAATTTTGACGTACTTTTTGTGAGGGACAGCTGCTTTTAAAATGGCCCTTAATTAGTCTCAGGCAGATCACTCCCTGAAAAGCCGACTTATCAACTTCCCAACTAGAAAATATTGGGTTACCCTCCATTTCCGGTTTTTAGGACTGTCTTTCACACCGTAAATGATATGATCTTAAGATTGTCTGTGGCCGTCCGTTAATTACTGTTATTTTTAAATAGAGCATCCGAAGGACCCAATTATCACTAGCAATTTTCTGCGATCCCTTGCTTTAAAATGAGCCCAATATGGACTCAATCAGACATTAATTAACCACAAAAGTGTGTAAGCTCCGCCAAATCCTATTAAAATCACAAGTTGTAACTTGAACAATCGGACCCTAGTGTTCCTCTTAAGCCACTTAATTTCTTAATGAGAATTTCGATCATTTATGATGATTTCTGTACATGCATAAACCATGTAGACCAAATCATCTGAAAATTCTGCCTACGATGGACTCAGTCAATTGTTTCACGTTTATCATTTATCAACGGTCATATGCAAATTGGATTCTGAAGCGATCGGAAGGAAGATTGCTAAAAAAAATTTTTTTCTGTACATTCCATCTTAATCCTAAGGGGAAGAGAATGTCGAGTCTCGAATCTGGGTTTGAGGAAGAGAAAGAGGTAGAAGGGCCGAAAGCGGGATGGAAGAAAAGAAAGCAATCTGTCGAGAGGCGGTCGAGATGAAAGGCCGGCAACAATAGTCGGAGAGCACTCTGCCCTAAATCTATTGTCGGCCCCCCCACCTTTTTTCACGGCCACCTATTCAACTCTCTCATTATACAAAAACAACAAAAAGGCCCGCCGAAATTCTGAAATGTTTATGAGATATCGTGGATTTTATATGGGGAGCCAATGATTTTACTATCTTTTTTTTGTGGCTAATGGATTTTTTTCCTCATCCGCTCACCTTTCTTAAGATCTTTGTCTGATTCCGGATTTTACCCACAGTATCAGCAAAAAATGCTCCCTAAATATAGGTCGGGAAGTTTAACTTTACCGCACAGTAACCTAAAATTTTCGGATTTTTCAATAACCACGTGACTGTTCTAGAGCCATAGAAAACGTCGATCAAATTTTAAAATACGAAAGGTAGGGAAAACCGGGTTATTTTTAAGAGGCTGGAGGATTGATCATTTTAAGATGTGAAAAGTGGCTCCTCGAGGCCGTTATCATCGCCGTCATCATCATTAGTTATCGCCGGGTCGGTTGACTTCAAAAGCCCCCTTTTTTTTCTTTTCAAAATCGAAAAAAAAGTTAAGATTTTAAAATATTCAGAAAATAACTAGTGTGGAGCAAACCCTGCAATTCTCCTTCGGCCGTTTTTCACGTAATTAAAATGGTGAAGAAGATAATAATGCATATTTCGTGTAGATGATCGTATTTGTCGGAATCGGGAGTTTCATGGTCACCCTCGGGCTCCGCCTTTGGTCGGGAGTACCCACCTATTTATGATAATGATCATTAAGAATTGGCCGGCTCGCAAAGAGGTCATCGAATCCAAGAAATGTAGAAAAAAAAAATGATTAACTCCTTTGAAATAAAAACTCTCCCTTCTTCAAAAACTGCTGTAAACCTCCCTGCATAAATCCAAATCATTCGCCGTAAAAGAGGGACTGATACAGTACAGTCAACGTCCATAAGCGTTGCGGGTTTAGCGGGGACTTTCTTTAAAGGGGAACTTGGTCAACTGAATAATCTTCTATTGTTGTAGGAATCAAATAAAGATTGGATTCGACATGGGAAAAAGAAGCGGACGCGATTGGCAGGACGAGGAAAGCGAAGCAGAAACACGGAACCGCTCGAAGGTTCGTCGAAAAGCAATTTTTAGTCCAGAATCGGACATTAGCTCTTCTCGGTGAGGACGTCCAAAGAATCCTACACAGCACCAAAACATTCAATTTTGAATCAGGACGCCACCTCAACAAAACACGCTACCCCGAACGTCGAAAACTCAAAAGAAACTCGAAAGAAGCAAAACGGACGTAAAAAAACAAGAATATTAAACATAAATAAAAACTCGAGTCAAACAGAAGACGACGACGAATTTTTTCAAAAAGAATTTTTGGACATCACGTCTTTAAAAGATGACGTCCAGTTTAACCTCAGCAACGCCATCACTCGTATCATTTCCGCCATCGAAAACTTCACTTTCTCCATTCAGAACAGCGATAAATCAGCAAACCATTTTTTTAATTAAA